>JAQZBX010006734.1:0-52382 GCA_029593785.1 Cabassous unicinctus | reverse complement strand
TGAAAGTTAAAATTACAAGACTCTTAGCCCCCAGACAGGAAGCTCTATCACATTGATCTGGTCTGTGTCACAAAAAAAACAGTCCGACCAGGTATTGAATTGAGAGCTGCCAATTAGCGCCATCTCCAGGCAGACCAAGGAAGTGCACATAAGAAAATTAAATAGGAGAAGCTTTCCTGGCCTCTATAGCCTCCCTGCCCAAAGCCCTAGCCAACAACTCTACAACCAATTACTGGGTCCAGTGCCCAGTTTTGAGCAACCAGCAGGACAATCCTAACAATCAAGGGTGAGCCACAAATCAAAGAGCTGTGATAATTCACAACCTCCTGCCACTAGAACCGTATAAAAGAGAAAGAGATAGAGCATCTAAGTAAAATACAACCTACCAGATGCCTAAACACCAACAAAAAATTATGAGCCATACTAAGAAAACAGAAGACATGGCTCAAGTAAAGGAATACATCAAAGTCCCAGAAGAGATACAGAATTTAAGAGAACTAATCAGTGAGATGAGCACAAATTTCCAAAGTCAAATTAATGAGGTGAAAGACAATATAGTTAAAGAGATAAATGACATCAAGAAGACATTGAGCAAATGCGAAGAAGAATTTGAAATCCTGAACAGAAAAGTAACGGAGTTCATGGGAATGAAAGACACAATAGGTGAAGTCAAAAACACATTTGAGGCACACAAAAGCAGACTCGAAATGATAGAAGAAAGAATAAGTGATACCGAAGACAGAGCAGCTAAAATTGAAGAGTAAAAAAGAACAGAGAGAGAAAAGAATGGAAAAAATTTTGCAGGGCCTCAGAGAGTTGAATGACAACACAAAACGCAACAACATACGTGTCATGGGATTTCCAGAAGGGGAAGAGAAAGGAAAAGGAGCAGAAAGAGTATTTGAGGAAATAATAGCTGAAAATTTCCCAACTCTCACAAAAGAAATGAAATTACATGTCCAAGAAGCACACCGTACCCCAAAGAGAATAAATCCAAATAGACCTACAGCAAGACACATACTATTCAGAATGTCAAATGTAAGAGAAAATTCTCAGAGCAGCAAGAGAGAAGCAGACGATCACGTACAAGGGACGTCCAGTAAGACTTTGTGCAGATTTCTCTTCAGAAACCATGGAGGCGAGAAAACAGTGGTATGATACAATTAGGAACCTGAAAGAGAAAAACTGCCAGTCGAGAATTCTTTATCCAGCAAAACTGTCCTTCAAATATGAAGGTGAGTATAAAGTATTCACAAACAAACAGAAACTAAGAGAGTTTGCAAAAAAGAATCAACCTTTGCAGGAAATATTAAAGGAAGCCTTAGACCTGAAAGAAAAAGACAAGAGAGGGAGGCTTGGAGGAGAGTATAGAAGAAAGAAAAGCAGAAAGGATTACCAAAACAGTAAAAAGAGAGACAAAAACAAGATGACATACGAAAACCAAAGAATACAATGGAGGAAATAAATAGTGCATTTTCAGTAATATCATTGAATGTGAATGGATTAAATTCCCCAATCAAAAGATACAGGCTGATAGAATGGATAAAAAAAAACATAAGCCATACATATGCTGTTTACAAGAAACTCACCTCAGACCCAGAGATACAAACCGGATGAAAGTAAAAGGTTGGAAAAAGATACTCCATGAGAATATTAACCAGAAAAGAGCAGGGGTAGCTGTACTAATATCGGACAAAACAGTCTTCAAATGCAAAAAAGTGATAAGAGATATGGAAGGCCATTATATATTAATAAAAGGGATGATCCTCCAGGAAGATATAACAGTCATAAATATCAATGCACCTAGCCAGGGTGCCCCAAAATATATGAGAAAAACTCTGGCCAAACTGAAGGGAGAAATAGACATTTCTACAATAATCGTCGGAGACTTCAACACCCCTCTCACATCATTAGATAGAACAACTAAGTAGAAGATCAACAAGGAAACAGAGAACTTGAACAATATTAAAAACAAGTTAGGCCTAACAAAATATACAGAACACTGCATCCAAACTCAGTGGGTTATATATTCTTCTCAAGTGCCCATGGATCTTTCTCCAGGATAGACCACATGTTAGGTCACAGTGCAGCTTTCAATAAATATAAAAAGATTGAAATTATACAAAGCACCTTCTCAGATCATGATGGAATGAAACTAGAAATCAATAACAGACAGGAGAAAAGTAAATTTGCCAATGTGTGGAGACTGAACAACACACTCCTAAATATTCAGTGGGTCAAAGAAGAAATTGCAAGTGAAATCAGTAAATATATTGAGACAAATGAAAATGAAAACACAACGTATCCAAACTTATGGGATTCAGCGAAGGCAGGCTTGAGAGGGAAATTTATAGCCCTAAATGCCTATATTAAAAAACAAGAAAGAGCTAAACTCAAAGATTTAACGGAACAACTAGAGAAACTAGGAAAAGAACAGCAAACCAATCCCAAAGCAAGCAGAAGGAAAGAAATAAAAAAGATTAGAGTAGAAATAAATGAAAATGAGAACAAAAAATCAATAGAGAAAATCAACAAAACCCAAAGCTGGTTCTTTGAGAAGATCAATAAAATTGACAAAACCCTCGCTAGACTAACAAAGAAAAAAAGAGAGAAGATGCAAATAAATACAATCAGAAATGAAAGGGGGGAAATTACAAATGTTCTCACAGAAATAAAAAGAATCATAAGAGGATATTATGAAAAGCTATATGCCCACAAATTAGAAAACCTAGATGAAATGGACAAATTTCTAGAAATGCATAACCAACTTACACTGACGCTACAAGAAATACAAGAACTTAACAAACCAATCACAATTAAGGAGATTGAATCCATCATCAAAAATCTCCCAGCAAAGAAAAGTCCAGGACCAGATGGCTTCACAGTTGAATTCTACCAAACATTTCAAAAAAAAAATTATCACCAATCCTGTTTAAACTCTTCCAAAAAATTGAAGAGGAGGGAAAATTACCCAACACATTTTATGAAGCCAAAATCACCCTAATACCAAAGCCAGATAAAGATTCCACAAGAAAAGAAAATTACAGGCCAATCTCTCTAATGAACATAGATGCAAAAATTCTCAACAAAATACTTGCAAATCGAATCCAACAGCATATTAAAACACTTATACATCACGACCAAGTGGGATTTATTCCTGGTATGCAAGGCTGGTTCAACATAAGAAAATCAATCAACGTATTACACCACATTAACAAATTGAAGGAAAAAAAACACATGATCATCTCAATAGATGCAGAAAAGGCATTCGACAAAATCCAACATCCTTTTTTGATAAAAATACTTCAAAAGATAGGAATAAAAGGAAAATTCCTCAATATGATAAAAGGCATATATGAAAAACCCACAGCCAACATCATATTCAATAGGGAAAGATTGAAAGCTTCCCCTCTAAGATCGGGAACAAGACAAGGATGCCCACTGTCACCATTGTTATTCAACATTGTACTAGAAGTTCTAGCTAGGGCCATTAGACAAGACAAAATAATTAAAGGCGTCCAAATAGGAAAAGAGGAAGTAAAACTCTCACTGTTTGCGGATGACATGTTTCTGTACATAGAAAATCCTGAAGTATCCACGACAAAGCTACTTGAACTAATAAATGAGTTCAGCAAAGTGGCAGGATACAAGATCAACACGCAAAAATCAGTAATGTTTTTGTACACTAGTAATGAACAACCTGAGGAGGAAATCAGGAGGAAAATTCCATTTTCAATAGCAACAAAAAGTCTCAAATACCTGGGAGATAATTTAACCAAAGAAGTACAGGACCTATAGGCAGAAAACTACAAAACAATGCTAAAAGAAATTAAAAAAGACCTAAACAAATGGAAAGACATTCCGTGTTCATAGATTGGAAGAGTAAATATCGTGAAGATGTCAATCTTGCCCAAACTGATTTACAGATTCAATGCAATACCAATGAAAATCCCAACAGCTTACTTTATGGAATTAGAGAAGGCAATTACCAAATTCATCTGGAAGGGTAAGTGCACCCGAATAGCCAAAAGCAGTCTGAAAAAGAAGAGCAATGTGGGAGGAAATTCACTGCCTGACCTTGAAACATATTACAAAGCTACAGTGGTTAAAACAGCATGGTACTGGGATAAAGATAGACACATTCATCAGTGGAATAGAATTGAAAACCCAGAAATAATACCTCACTTATAAAGTCAACTGGTTTCTGACAAACCTACCAAGCCCACGCTACTGGGAAAAAACAGTCTCTTCAACAAATGGTGTTGGGAGAACTGGATATCTAAAAGCAAAAGAATGAAAGAGGACCCCTATCTCACCCCCTATACAAAAATCAACTCAAAATGGATCAAAGATCTAAATATAAAAGCCAGGACCATAAAACTAATAGAAGAAAATGTAGGGAAATATCTTCAAGACCTTGTCATAGGCGGTGGTTTCTTGGACCTTACAACCGAAGCCCGTGCAACAAAAGAAAAAATAGATAAATGGGACCTCCTCAAAATTAAACACTTTGCACCTCACAGGACTTTGTCAGAAGGGGAAATGGCAGCCAACTCAATGGGAAAAAATATTTGGAAATCACATATCTGATAAGGTTTAATATCCAGGATATATGAAGAGATGTTAAAACTCAACAATAAAAAGAAAAATGACCCAATTAAAAAATGGGCAAATGACTTGAATAGATATTTCTCCAAGGAAGAAATACAAATGGCAAAAAAACACATGAAGAAATGCTCAACATCACTCATGATTAAGGAAATGAAAATCAAAACTACAATGAGATATCATTTTACACCTATCAGAATGGCCACTATTAAAAAGACAGAGAACTACAAGTGTTGGAGTGGATGTGGATAGATAGGAACAATTCTTCACTGTTGTTGGGAATGCAAAATGGTACAACCACTATGGAGGACTGTTTGGCAGTTCCTAAAGAAGTTGAATATAGACTTGCCACGTGACCTTGCAATACCACTACTGGGTATATACCCAGAAGAACTGAGAGCAGTGACACGAACAGATATCTGCACACCGATGTTCATAGCAACATTATTCACCATTGCCAAAGTTGGTTAGCAACCCAGGTGTCCATCAACAGATGAATGGATAAACAAACTCTGGTCTATTCACACGATGGAATATTAAGCAGCTGTAAGAAGAAATGAAGTCATAAAGCATATGGCATCATGGATGAATCTGGAGGACATTATGCTGAGTGAAGCAAGCCAGACACAAAAGGACAAATACTGTATGAATGCGTTACTATGAACTAAAAATATTGTGTAACATATTGTTTGATCCACAAAAAGAATTATATGTATCCATTATATTTAATGGAGAAATGTATATATTTATTCATCTGTTTACTTTTTAGTTTTTAATTGTTTATATTTTCGATTATTAAATGTACAAATGAAGTTAAGAGAAAAAAAAAGAAACAAAAATCATACTTAGATTGCGAGAGTGAGTATCAGCAGCTTTGGCATAATAAAAGTAGTGTTTTGACATTCATTGTAAGTTAGAACAAGTGCATAGCTGCCAATGTAATGAGTATATTGCTTAGTTTTGAAAATTGAGGAAAACAGTGTTTTGACATACTATTAGGTAAAAGCACTGTTTTTACTTTGATAATGAGTGAAAGCAAGCGCATATCAGGGAAACAAACAAGTATCTACTTAACTTTCAAAGTTGAATTAACTGCTGCTTTCACAGCCTCTTGCGGGAAACCAGTGTTTTGAAGCGAATTTTACTGAAAACACAGGAATAGCAGCAAATAAAAGACAAATCTTCTTTAGTTTTGTATACTGAATGAACCAATGCATTGGCTTGGCCTTACGCAAAGGTTGTGTGTTTACATGTGATTGAAAGAAAGGACATAGCAGCCAAACAAACAAGAGACTTACGTACCTTTCAAACTTTAAGTAACTACTGCATTCACAGAGAGTTAGGTGAAACCAGTGTCTTCACATATTTTGTAAGTGAATACACAGGCAAAACAGCCAATGAAATGTTTCTTTATTGGTTTTCTAAAGTAAAGAACTCAATGTATTCAGCCAAATCTAGGGAAAAGAAGTGTTTTCAAGTTGATTGTAATTGAAAACACATGTATAGCATTGGAAGAAAGAAGAATATTATTTAGATTTCGATAGTGAGGAAAAGCCAGCTTTGGCATTGTAAACGCAGTGTTTTGACATCCGTTTTAATTGAAAATAAGTGCATAGCTGCTAAGGTAATGAGTATAATGCTTAGTTTTGAAAACTGAGGAAACCAGGGTTTTGGCATAGTATAAGGAAAAAGCAGTGTTTTTACATTGATAATGAGGGAAAGCAAGTGCATAGCAGCCAAACAAACAATTATATTCAAAGTTCAAAGTTGAATTAACTGCTGCATACACAGCCTGTTTTGGGACACCAGAGTTTTAAAGAAGAATTTCAGTGAAATCACAGGCAGAGTAGCAAATAAAAGACAAATCTTATTTAGTTTTGTAATGTGAGGAAACTTCTTCATTGGCTTAGCCTTATGTAAAACTGTGTGAAGGCATACCAGTGAAAGCAAGAGCATAGCAGGCAAACAAACAAGAATATTACCTTTCAAATTTGAAGAAACTTCTGCATTCACAGAGAGTTAGGTGAAATCAGTGTCTTGAAGTTGTTTGTAAATGAATACACATGCAAATCAGTCAATGAAAGAAGTTTCTTTTTTGGTTTTCTGAACCAAAGAACTCAATTCTTTCGGCCAACGAACGGGAAGAGCAGTGTTTTCAAGTTGATTGTAATTGAAAACACATGTATAGTATTGTAAGAAACAATAATCTTACTTAGATTTCCACAGTGAGGAACCGGCAGCTTTTGCATTGTGAATGTTGTGTTTTGAAATCCATTGTAATTGAAAAAAAATTGCATAGCTGCCAATGTAATGAGTATATTGCTTAATTTTGAAAATTGAAGAAACCAGTGTTTTGACATAATACTAGATAAAAGCACTGTTTTTACATTGATAATGAGTGAAAGCAAGCACATAGCAGCCAAACAAACATGTACCTTACTTAACTTTCAAAGTTGAATTAACTGCTGCAATCACACTCTGTTACGTGGTACCAGTGTTTTGAAAAAGAATTTAAGTGAAAACACAGGCATAGCAGCAAAAAAAGACAAATCTTATTAATTTTGTTAAGTGAGGAAACAACTGTATTGGCTTAGCCTTAGGTAAAAGCTGTGTGTTGACATGTGAGTGAAAGCAAGGGAATAACAGACAAACAAACAAGAACCTAATTTCCTTTCAAACGTGAAGTAACTACTGCATACACCGAGTATTAGGTGAAACCACTGCCTTGAAATTGATTTTAATTGAAAACCCATGATAGCCAATAAAACAAGTTTCCTATTTTGTTTTCTGAAACATAGAACTCACTGCAATCAACTAGTGTTCAGGAAAAGCAGTGTTTTCAAGTTGATTGCAATTGAAAACACACGCTAAGCAGAGTAAGAATCAAGAATCTTACTTTGATTTCAAAAGTGAGGAACCGACAATTTTTGCAGAGTAAAAGGAGTGGTTTGGGCATTCATTCTAAGTGAAAAAATGTGAATAGTGGCAAATGTGAGGAGTATATTGCTTAGTTTTGAATACTTGAGAAACCAGTGTTTGGCATAGTATTAGGTAAAAGGAGTGTTTTCACATTGATAATGAGTGACAGCAAGTGCATAGCAGTCAAACAAACAAGTGTCTTACTGCACTTTCAAACTTGAATTAACTGCTGCATTCACAGCCTGTTATAGGAAACCAGTGTTTTGAAGATGAATTTAAGTGAAAACGGAGGCATAGCAGCCTAAAAAATACAAAACTTATTTAGTTTTCTAAAGTGAAGAAAACACTGCATTGGCTTAGCATTAGGTAAAAGCTGTGTGTTGACATGTGAGTGAAAGAAAGGGCATAGCAGCCAAACAAACAAAAATCATACTTACCTTTCAAACTTGAAGTAACTACTGCATACACACAGAGTTAGATAAAATCAACCAGTGTCTTGAATATTTTCGAAATGAATACACATGCAAATCAGCCAAAGACTCAAGTTACTTTTCAGGTTTTCTAAAGCAAATAACTCAAAGCATTCAATAAACGTTAGGGAAAAGCAGTGTTTTCAAGTTGATTGTAATTGAAAACACATGTATAGCATTGTAAGAAACAATAATCTTACTTAGATTTTGAAAGTGAGGACACAGCAGCTTTAGCTTTTGAAAAGCAGTGTTTTGACATTCATTGTGTATGGGAAGAAGTGCATAGCTGCCAATGTAATGAGTCTATTCTTTACTTTTGAAAACTTAAGGAAGCTGTGTTTTTTCATAGAATTAGGTAAAAGCAGTGTTTTTAAATTGGTAGTGAGTGAAATCAAGTGCATAGCAGCCAAACAAACAGTATCTTACTTAACTTTCAATGTGGAATTAACTGCTGCATTCACAGCCTGTAATGGGAAACTAGTGTATTGAAGATGAATATCAGTGAAAACACAGGCATAGCAGGAAATAAAAGACAAATCTTCCTTTGTTTTGTATAGTGAATAAACCCCTGCATTGCCTCAATCTTAGGCAAAAGCTGTATGTTGACATGTGTGTGAAAGCAAGGGCATAGCAGCCAAACAAACAAGAAACTTACTTACATTTCAAACTGCATTCCTAGAGAGTTAGGTGAAACCAATGTCTTGAAGTTGTTTGTAAATGAATACACAGGCAAATCAGTCAAAGAAACAAGTTTATTTTTTGGTTTTCTAAAGCAAAGAACTCAATGACTTCAGCCAAAATTAGGGAAAAGCAGGGTTTTCAACTTGATTGTAATTTAAACACATGTATAGCATGGTAAGAAGCAAGAATCTTACTTAGATTTTGAAAGTGAATAACGGGCAGCTTTGGCATTGTAAAAGCAGTGTTTTGACATTCATTGTAAGTTAAAACAAGGGCATACCTGCCAAAGTAATGAGTATATTTCTTAGTTTTGAAAACTGAAGAAACCAGTGTTTTGGCATAATATTATGTAAAAGCACCGTTTTTACATTGATAATGAGGGAAATCAAGTGCATAGCAGCCAAAATACAAGTATCTTACTTAGCATTCAAAGTTTAATTAACTGCTGCATTCACTGCGTGTTACAGGGAACCAGGGTTTTGAAGGTGAATATAAGTGAAAACACAGACATAGCAGCAAATAATACACAAATCTTATTTAGTTTTTTAAAGTAAAGAAACCACTGCATTGGCTTACCATTAGGTAAAATCTGTGTGTTGACATGTGAGTGAAAGCAAGGACAAAGCAGTCATATATACAAGAACCTTACTTAACTTTCAAATTTTGGGTAACTACTGCATTCCCAGAGAGTTAGGTGAAACCAGTGTCTTGAAGTTGTTTGTAAATGAATACACCTGCAAAGCAGCCAATGAAACAAATTTCTTTTTTGGTTTTCTAAAGCTAAGACCTGAATTCATTCACGCAAAGTTAGGGCAAAGCAGTGTTTTCAAGTGGATTGTAAATGAAAACACATGTATAGCATTGTAATAATCAAAATCTTACTTAGATTTCCAAAATGAGGAACTGGCAGCTTTAGCATAGTAAAGCACTGTTTTGACAATCATTGTAAGTGATTACAAGGGCATAGCTGCCAATGTAATGAGTATATTGCTTAGATTTAAAACTAAAGAAACCAGTGATTTGGCATGGTATTAGGTAAAAGCAGTGTTTTTATATTGATATTGAGTGAAAGCAAGCTCATAGAAGCAAAACAAACAAGATTCTTACTTAACTTTCAAAGGTGAATTAACTGCTGCATTAACAGCTTGTAATGGGGAACTGGTGTTTTGAAGACGATTATCACTGAAAACACAGGCATAGCAGGAAATAAAAGAAAAATTTTACTATGTTTTATACAGAGAAAAACCCCTGCATTGGCTTAGCCTTAGGCGAAAGCTCTGTGTTGACATGTGTGTGAAACCAAGGGCATAGCAGTGAAAAAAAGAAAGAACCTCATTTACCTTTCAAACTTGAGTAACTACTGCATTCCCAGAGGCTTAGGTGAAACCAGTGTATTGAATTTGTTTGTAAATGAATACAGAGGCAAATCAGTTAAATAAACAAGTTTGATTTTTGCTTTTCTAAAGCAAAGAACTCAATGACTTCAGCCAACATTAGGGAAAAGCAGTGTTTTCAAGTTGATTGTAATTGAAAACACATGTATAGCATGGTAAGAAACAAGAATCTTACTTAGATTTCGAAAGTGAATACCCGGGAGCTTTGGCATAGTAAAATCAGTGTTTTGACATTCAATGTAAGTGAAAACAAGTGTATAGCTGCCAATGTAATGAGAATATTTCTTAGTTTTGTAAACTGAAGAAACCAGTGTTTTGGCATAGTATTAAGAAAAAGCACTGTTTTTGCATTGGTAATGTGTGAACGCAAGTGTTTAGCAGCCAAACAAACAAGTATCTTACTTAGCTTTAAAAATTGACTTAACTGCTGCATCCACAGCCTGTTACAGGAAACCAGTGTTGAGAAGATGAAATTCAGTGAAAAAACAGGCATAGCACAAATAAAGGAAAAATCTTATTTAATTTTGTAAAGTAAAGAAACCACTGCATTGTCTTAGCCTTAGGCAAAAACTGTGTGTTGACATGTGAGTGAAAGCAAGAGCATAGCAGCCAAACAAACAAGAATCTTATTTACCTTTCAAACTTGAAGTAACTACTGCATTCACAGAGAGTTAGGTGAAACCAGTGTCTTGAAGTTGTTTGTAAACGAATGCACATGCAAATCAGCGAATTAAACATGTTTCTTTTTGGTTTTCTAAGGCAAAGAACTCAATGCATTCAGCCAAACTTAGGGAAAATCAGTGTTTTCAAGTTGATTGTAATTGAAAACACATGTAAAGATTTGAAATAAACAAGAATCTTACTTAGATTACCAAAGCAAGGAACCGGGATATTTGCATAGTAAAAGCAGTGTTTTGACATTCATTGTAAATGAAAACAAGTGCAAAGCTGCCAATGTAATCAGTATATTGCTCAGGTTTGAAAACAAAAGAAATGAGTGATTTGGCACAGTATTAGGTAAAAGCACTATTTTTACATTTATAATGAGTGAAAGCAAGCGCCTAGCAGGCAAACAACAAGTATCTTAGCTAACTTTCAAAGTTGAATTAACTGCAGCATTCACAGCCTGACATGGGAAACCAGTGTTTGGAAGATGAAATTAAGTGAAAACACAGGCATAGCAGTAAACAAAAGAGAAATCTTATTTTGTTTTGTAAAGTGAAAAACCCACTGCATTGGCTTAGCCTTAGGCAAGAGCTGTGTGTTGACTTTTGAGAGAAAGCAAGGGCATAGCAGCCAAACAACCAAGAATCTTACTTACCTTTCAAACTTGAAGTATCTACTGCATTCACAGAGAGTTAGGTGAAACCAGTGTCTTGAAGGTGTTTGTAAATGAATGGACATGCAATCACCCAAAGAATTGTTTCTTATTTCATTTTCTAAAGCAAAGAACACACGGCATTCAGTCAACATTAGGGAAAAGCTGTGTTTTCAAATTGATTGTAATTGAAAACACATGTGTAGCATTGTAAGAAACCAGAATCTTACTTATTTCGAAAGTGAGGAACCGGCAGCTTTGGCACAGTAAAATCAGTGTTTCGACATTCATTGTAAGTGAAATCATGTGCATAGCTGGCAATGTTGAATACATTGCTTAGTTTTGAAAACGGAAGAAACAAGGGTTTTGCATAATATTAGATAAAGCAGTGTTTTTAAATTGATAATGACTGATAGCAAGCACATATCAGCCAAACAAACAAGTATCTTACTTAACTTTCAAAGTTGAATTAAATGCTGTATTCACAGCCTGTTACGGGAAACCAGTGTTTTTAGTTGAATTTAAATGAAAACATAGTCATAGCAGGAAATAAAAGACAAAAGTTACTTAGTTTTGTAAAGTGAAGTAACCACTGCATTGGTTTAGCCTTAGGCAAAAGTTGTGTGTTGACATGTGACTGAAAGCAAGGGCATAACAGCCAAATAAACTAGAATCTAATTTACCTTTCAAAGGTGAAGTAACTACCGCATTCACAGAGAATTAGGTGAAACCAGTGTCTTGAAGTTGTTTGTAAATGAATGCACATTTAAATCAGCGAATTAAACAAGATTTTCTGGATTTCTAAAGGAAAGTACTCAATGCATTCAGCCAACGTTAGGGAAAAGCAGTGTTTTGAATTAGACTGTAATTGAAAACACATGCTTAGCAGTGTAGGAAACAAGAATCTTATTTGGAGTCTGACAGTGAGTAACCGGCATCTTTGGCATAGTAAAAGCAGAGTTTTGACATTCACTGTAATTGAGAACATGTGCATAGCTGCCAACATAACGAGTATATTGCTTAGTTTTGAAAACTGAAGAAACCAGTGTTTTAGCTGAGCATTAGGTAAAAGCAGTGTTTGTACATTGATAATGAATGAAAGCAAGTGCATAGCAGCCAAACACACATGTATCTTTCTTACCTTTCAAAGTTGAATTAACTGCTGCATTCACTGCCTGTTACAGGAAACCAGTGTTTTGAAGATGAGTTTTAGAGAAAACACAGGCATAGCAAAAAGTAAAAGACAAATTTTATTTAGTTTTGTAAAGTGAAGAAACTACTGCATAGGCTTAGCCTGAAGTAAAAGCTGTGTGTTGACATGTGGGTGAAAGGATGGGCATAGAATCCAAAAAAACTAGAATCTTACTTACCTTTCAAACTTGAAGTAACTCCTGCATTCACAGAGTTAGGTGAAACCAGAGCTTTGTATTTGTTTGGAAATGAAAGCACATGCAAATCAGCCAATGAAAAAAGTTTTTTTTTTGGATTTCTAAAGAAAAGAACTCAATGCATTCTGCAAACTTTTGGGAAAATCAGTGTTTTCAAGTATATTGTAATTGAAAACACATGCTTAGCAATGTAAGAAACAAGAATCTTACTTAGATTCCGAAAGTGAGTAACCAGCAGCTTTGGCAGTGTAAAAGCAATGTTTTGACATTCATTGTAAGTGAAAACATGTACATAGCTGCCAATGTAATGAGTAAATTGCTTAATTTTGAAAACTGAAGAAACCAGTGTTTTGTCATATTATCAGGCAAAAGCAGTGTTCTTACATTGATAATGAGTGAAAAACGTGCATAGGAGCCAAACAAACATTTTACTTAAAATACAAAGTTGAAGTAACTGCTGCATTCACAGACTTTTATGAGAGACCACAGTTTTGAAGATGAATTTAAGTGAAAACACAGGCTTAGCAGCAAATAAAAGACAAATCTTATTTATTTGGGTAAAGTGAAGAAACCACTGCATTGGCTTAGCCTAAGGCAGAGGCTGCGTGTTGACATGTGAGTGAAAACATGGGCATACCAGCCAAACACACAAGAATCTTACATTTCAAACTTGAAGTAGCTTCTGCATTTACAGAGAGTTAGGTGAAACCAGTGTCTTGAAGTTGTTTGTAAATGAATGCACATCTAAATCAGCCAATGAAACAAGTTTCTTTTTTGGGTTTCTAAAGCAAAGAACTCAATGAATTCAGCCAACGTGAGGGAAAAGCAGTGTTTTCAAGTTGATTGTAATTGAAAACACATGTATACCAATATAAGAAACAAGAATCTTTTTTAGATTTCAAAAGAGAGGAACCGGCAGCTTCGGCATATTAAAAGCAGTGTTTGACATTCACTGTAAGTGAGAACAGGTCATAGCTGCCAATATAGTGAGTATATTCCTTATTTTATGAAAACTGAAGAAACCAGTGTTTTAGCATAGTATTAGGTAAAAGCAGTGTTTATACATTCATAATGAATGAAAGCAAGTGCATAGCAGCCAAAAATCAAGTACCTTATTTATCTTTCAATGGTGTATTAACTACTGCATTCCCTGCCTGTTATGAATAACCAGTGTTTTGAATATTAATTTCAGTGAAAACAGAGGCATAGATGCAAATAAAAGACAAATATTATCTAGTTTTGTAGAGTGAAGTAATTACTGCATTGCCTTAGCCTCAGGTAAAACTGTGTGTTGACATGTGAGTGAAATTAAGGGCATAGCATCCAAACAAACAAGAACTGTACTTCCCTTTCCTCCTTTAAGTAACTCCTTCATTCTCAGAGAGATAGGGGAAACCAGTTTCTTGAAGTTGTTTGTAAATGAATGCACATGTAAATCAGCCAATGAAACAAGTTTCTTTTTTGGCTTTCAAATGCAAAAAAACTCCCAATGTTTGGGAAAAAGAGTGTTTTCAAGTTGATTGTAATTGAAAACAAAGGTATAGCATTGTAAGAAACAAGAAACTTTCTTAGATTTCCAAAGTGATGAACTGGCAGCTTCGTCATAGTAAAATCAGTGTTTTGACATTCACTGTAAGTGAGAATATGTTCATAGCTGCCAAAGTAATGAATATATTGCTTAGATTTGAAAACTGAAGAAATCATTGTTTTGGTGTAGTATTAGGTAAAAGCACTGTTTTTTCATTGATAATGGGTGAAAGCAAGCACATAGCAGCCAAACAACAAGTATATTACTTAGCTTTCAAAGCTTAATTAACTGCTGCATTCACAACCTGCTATGTGAATCCGCTGTAGTGAAGATGAATTTCAGTGAAAACACAGGCATAGCAGCAAATAAAAGACAAACCATATTTAGTTTTGTAAAGAGAAGAAACTTCTGTATTGGCTTAGCCTCAGGGTAATTCTGTGTGTGACCAGTGAGTGAAAGCAAGCGCATAGAATAAAAAAAAAACAAGAATCTTACTTGCCTTTCAAACTTGAAGTAACTCCTGCATTCACAGAGAGATTGGTGAAACCAGTGTCTTGACGTTGTTTGTAAATGAATACCTATGCAAATCAGCCAATAAAACAAGTTATTTTTTTTCTAGAGCCAAGAACTCAATGCATTGAGCCAAAGTTAGGGTCAAGCACTGTTTTCAAGTTGATTGTAATGGAAAACACATGTATAGCATTGTAAAACTCAGGAATATTTCTTTGATTTTCAAATTGAGTAACCGGCAACTTATGCATAGTAAATGCAGTGTTTTGACATTCATTGAAAGTGAAAACAAGTGCATAGCTGCAAATGTAATGAGAATATTGCTTAGTTTTGGAAACAGAACAAACCAGTGTTTTTGCATAGTATTAGGTAAATGTAGTGTTTTTACATTGATAATGACTGAAAGCAAGTGCCAAACAGCCAAACAAAGAAGTATCTTACTCAGCTTTCAAAGTTGAATTAACTGCAGCATTAACAGCCTGTTACGGGAAACCAGTGTTTTGAAGATGAATTTCATAGAAAACAGAGGCATAGCAGCAAATAAAAGACATATGTTATTTAATTTTGTAAAGTGAAGAAACTACTGCATAGGCTTAGCCTCAGGTAAAAGGTGTGTGCTGACATGTGAGTGAAGGCAAGGGCATAGCAGCTAATAAAAACAAGAATCTTACTAACCTTTCAAACATTATGTAACTCCTAGAATTACAGAGAGACAGGTGAAACCTGTGTGTTGAAGTTGTTTGTAAATGAATAAACATGACAATCAGCCAATGAAACAAGCTTCTTTTTTCGTTTTCTAAAGAAAAGTACACATTGTAATCAGCCATCAAGTGCGAAAAGCTCTGTTTTCAAGTTGATTGTAATTGAAAACACATATATATCATTGTAAGAAAGAATGATCTTACTTAGATTTCATAAGGGAGGAACCGGCAGCTTTGGCATACTAAAAGCACTGTTTTGACATTCATTGTAAAGGAAAAAAAGTGCATAGCTTCCAATGTAATGAGTATATTGCTTAGTTTTGAAAACTGAAGAAACAACGGTTTTGGCATAATATTAGAAAAAGCAGTGTTTTTACATTGATAATGACTGAAAGCAAGTGCATAGCAGCCAAACAAACAAGTATCTTACTTATCTTTCAAAGTTGAGTTAACTGCTGCATTCACTGCCTGTTACAGGAAACCAGTGATTTGAAGATGAATTTTAGATAAAACACAGGCATAGCAAAAAGTAAAAGACAAATCTTATTTAGTTTTTTAAAGTGAAGAAATCACTGCACTCGCATAGCGTTAGGAAAAAGCTGTGTGTTGACATGTGAGTGAAAGCAAGGGCACAGCAGCCATAAAAACAAGAATCTTACTTGGTTTCAAACTTGTAGTAAGTAATGCATTCACAGGGAGTTAGGTGAAATCAGTGTTTTGAAGTAGTTTGTAAATGAATACACATGCAAATCAGCTAATGAAACAAGTTATTTCTTTGGTTTTCAAATGCAAAGAACTCAATGCATTCATCCAATGTTTGGAAAAGCAGTGTTTTCAGGTTGAATGTAATTGAAAACATATGTATAGCATTGTAAGAAACAAGACACTTTCTTAGATTTCCAAAGTGAGGAACCGGCAGCTTTGGCAAAGTAAAAGCAGTGTTTTGACATTCATTTAAGTGAGAACAAGTTCTTAGCTGCCAATGTAATGAGTATATTCCTTAGTTTTGAGAACTGAAGAAAGCAGTGTTTGGCATAGTATTAGGAAAAAGCAGTGTTTTTACATTTATAATGAGTGAAAGCAAGCGCATATCAGCCAAACAAACAAGTATGTTATTTACTTTAAAGTTGAATTAACTGCTGCATTCAGACACTGTTACAGGAAACTACTTTTTTATAGA
This sequence comes from Cabassous unicinctus, assembly GCA_029593785.1. NCBI lineage: Eukaryota > Metazoa > Chordata > Mammalia > Cingulata > Chlamyphoridae > Cabassous > Cabassous unicinctus. Next base: position 35,685 of record JAQZBX010006734.1, on the reverse strand, counting down.
TGAATTTCACTGAAAACGCAGGCAGAGCTGAAAATAAAGACAAATCTTATTTAGTTTTTTAAGTGAAGAATATAATGCATTAGCTTAGCTTTGGAAAATCTGTGTATTGACATGTGAATGAAAGCAATGGCATAGCAGTCAAACAAACAAGAACCTTACTTACCTATCCAAATTGTAGTAACTACTGAATTCACAGGGAATTAGGTGAAACCAGAGTCTTGACATAGTTTGTAAATGAATTCACATGCAATCACCCAATAAAACAAGTTTCTTTTTTGGATTTCTAAATCAAAGAACTCATTGCATACAGCCAACGTTAAGGAAAAGCAGTGTCATCAAGTTGATTGTATTTAAAAACATATGGATAGCTTTGAAAGAAACAAGAATCTGAATTAGATTAACAAAATGAGGAACCGGCAGCTTTCTCATAGTAACAGCAGTGTTTTGACATTCATTTTAAGTGAAAACAAGAGCATAGCTGCCAAAGTAATGAGTATATTACTTAGATTTGAAAACTGAAGAAACAAGTGTTATGGCTTAGTATTAGTTAAAGCACGGCTTTCACATTGATAATGAGTGAAAGCAAGCACGTAGCACCCAAAGAAACATGTATCTTACTTAACTTTCAAAATTGAATTAAAAGCTAAATTCACACACTGTTACGGGAAATCAGTGTTTTATAGATGAATTTCAGTGAAAACACAGGCATAGCAGCAAATAAAACACAAATCTTATATAATTTTGTGAAGTGAAGAAACCAGTGCTTTGGCATAGCCTTAGGTAAAAGCTGTGTGTTGATATGTGAGTGAAAGCTAGTGCATAGCAGCGAAACAAAAAAGAATCTTACTTACTTTCAAATTTGAAGTAACTACAGCATTCACAGAGAGTTAGGTGAAACCAGTGTCTTTAAGTTGTTTGTAAATAAATACGCAAGTAAATCAAGCAATGAAACAAGTTTTTTTTTTTTGGTTTTCTAAAGTGAAGAGCGCAATGCATTCAGCCAACGTTAGGGAAAACCAGTGTTTTCAGGTTGATTGTAGTTGAAAACACATGTATAGCCTTTTAAGAAACAAGAATCTTACTTAAATTTCAAAAGTGAGGAACCGGTAGCTTTGGCATACTAAAAGCAGTGTTTTAACATTCATTGTAAGTGAGAACGAGTGCATAGCTGCCAATGTAATGAGTATATTGCTCAGTTTTGAAAACTGAAGAAACCAGTGTTTTGGCATTGTATTTGGTAAAAGCACTGTTTTTACGTAGAGAATGGGTGAAAGCAAGCACATCCCAGCCAAAGAAAGAAGTATCTTACTTAGATTTCAAAGTTGAATTAACTGCTGCATTCACAGCTTTTTATGGGAAACCAGTGTTGTGAAGATGATTTTCAGTGAATACACAGGTTTATCAGAAATAAAAGACAAATCATATTTAGTTTTGTAAAGTGAAGAATCCCCTGCATTAGCTTAGCCTTAGTTAAAGCTGTGTGTTGACATGTGAGTGAAAGCAAGGGCATAGCAGCCAAATAAACAAGAATCTTTCTTACCTTTCAAAATGGTAGTAACAACTGTATTCACAGAGAGTTAGGTGAAACAGTGTTTTGAAGTTGTTTGTAAATGAATACACATCCAAATCAGCCAAAGAAACAAGTTATTTTTTAGGTTTTCTAAGGCAAAGAACTCAATGCATTCAGCCAAAGTTAGGGATAAGCAGTGTTTTCAAGTTCATTGTAATTGAAAACACATTTATATCATTGTAAGAAACAAGAATCTAAAGTAGATTTCAAAAGTGAGGAACCGGCACCTTCGGCATAGTAAAAGCAGTGTTTTGATATTCATTGTAAGTGAAAACAATTGCATAGCTGCCAATGTAATGAGTATATTGCTTAGTTTTGAAAACTGAAGAAACCAGTGTTTTGTCAATGGTTAGGTAAAAGCAGTGTTTTTAGATTGATAATGAGTGAAAGCAAGTGCATAGCTGCCAAACAAACAAGCATCTTACTTAACTTTCAATTGTGAATTAACTGCTGCATTCACAGCTTGTCAGAGGAAACCGGGTTTTAAAGATGAATTTAACTGAAATCACAGGCATAGCAGCAAAGAAAAGACAAATCTTATTTAGATTTGTAAAGGGAAAAGAACACTGCATTGGCTTAGCCTTAGGCAAAAGTTGTGTGTAGACATGTGAGTGAAAGCAAGGGCATAGCAGCCAAAAAAACAAGAATCTTACTTACCTTTGAAACCTGAAGTAACTACTGCATTCACAGAGAGTTAGGTGAAACCAGGGTCTTGAAGTTGTTTCTAAATGAATACACATGCAAATCAGCCAATGAAACAAGTTTCATTTTGGTTTTCTAGAACAAGGAACTCAATGTTAGGGAATAGCAGTGTTGTTTGTAATTTAAAACACATTTATAGCATTGTAAGAAACAAGAACCTTCCTCAGATTTCCAAAGTGAGGACTGGCAGCTTTGTCATAGTAAAAGCTTTGTTTTGGCATTCATTGTAAATGAGAAGAAGTGCATAGCTGCCAATGTAATGAGTATATTGCCTAGTTTTGAAACCTGAAGAAACCAGTGTTTTGGCTCAGTATTAGGTAAAAGCAGTGTTTTTGCATTGTTGAGTGAAAGGAAGCACATAGCAGGCAAGCCAACATATATATTACTTAACTTCAAATTTGAATCAACTGCTGCAATCAAGGCCTGTTATGGGACACAAGTGATTGGATGAAGAATTTAGGTGAAAACACAGGTATAGAAGCAAATAAACCACAAATATATTTTAGTTTTGTAGACTGAAGAAACCACTGTATTGGGTTAGCCTTAGATAATATCTGTGTGTTGACATGTGAGTGAAATTACGGGCATAGCAGCCAAACAATCAAGAAACTTACTTCCCATTCAAACTTGAAGTATCTACTGAATTCACAGAGAGAAAGTTGAAACCAGTGTCTTGGAGTTGTTTGTAAATGAATTCATACGAAAATTAGCAAATGAAATAGGTATAATTTTTTGGTTTTCTAAAGGAAAGAACTCAATGCATTCAGCCAAAGTTAGGGAAAAGCAGTGTTTTCAAGTAGATTGTAATTGAAAACACATGTATAGCATTGTAAGAAACAGGAAATATACTTACATTTTGAAAGTGAGGAACCGGCAGTTTTGGCATAGTAAAAGCAGTGTTGTGACATTCATTGTAAGTGAAAGCAAGTGCTAAGATGCCAATGTAATGAGTATATTGCTTAGTTTTGAAAACTGAAGAAACCAGTGTTTTGACATAATATTAAGTAAAAGCACTGTTTTTACATTGATAATACGTGAAAGCAAGCACAGAGCAGCCAAACAAACAAGTATCTTACTTAGCTTTCAAAGTTGAATTAACTGCTGCATTCACAGCTTGTTACGGGAAACCAGGGTTGTGAAAATGTATTTCAATGAAAACACAGGCATAGCAGCAAATAAAAGACAAATCATATTTAGGTTTGTAAAGAGAAGAATCCACTGCATTAGCTTAGCCCTAGGCAAAGCTTTGTGTTGACATGTGAGGGAAAGCAAGGGCATAGCAGCCAAACAAACAAGAATCTTACTTACTTTCAAAATGGTAGTAACTACTGCATTCACAGAGAGTTAGTTGAAACCAGTGTTTTGATGATGTTTGTAAATGAATACACATGAAAATCAGCCCATGAAACAAGTTTTTTTTTTCTAAGCAAAGAACTTAACATGCACTCCAGTAACATTAGGGAAACCCAGTGTTTTCAAGGTTACTGTAATTGAAAACACATGTATAGCATTGTAAGAAACAAGAATCTTTCTTAGATTTCTAAAGTGAGGAACTGGCCACTTTGGCATAATAAAAGCAGTGTTGTGACATTTATTGTGAGTGAAAACAAGTGCATACCTGCCAATGTAATTAGTATATTGCATAGTTTTGTAAACTGAAGAAACCAGGGTTTTGGAATTGTATTAGGTAAAAGCAGTGTTTTTACATTGATGAGTGAAAGCAAGCGCATAGCAGCCAAACAAACAACTATCTTACGGAACTTTCAAAGTTGAATTAACTGCTGAATTCACAGCCTGTTACAGGAAACCTGGGTTTTGAAGATGTATCTAAGTGAAAACACAGGAAAAGCAGGAAATAAAAAAAAATCTTATTTAGTTTTGTAAAGTGAAGAATCCATTGCATTAGCTCAGACTTAGTCAAAAGGTGTTTGTTGACATGTGAGTGAAAGCAAGGGCATAGCAGCAAAGGAAACTAGAATCTTAATTTCCTTTCAAACTTGAAGTAACTACTTAAATCAAAGAGAGTTTGGTGAAACCAGTGTCTTGACGTGGTTTGTAATTGAATGCACATGCAATCACCCAATGAAACAAGTTTCTCTTTTGGATTTCTAAAGCAAACAACTCAATGAATCAAGCCAACGTTAAGGAAAAGCAGTGTTTTCAAGTTGATTGTAATTAAAAACAAATGTATAGCTTTGAAAGAAACAAGAAACTTAATTAGATTAACAAAGTAAGGAACCGGCAGCTTTTGCATAGTAACAGAAGTGTTTTGACATTCATTTTAAGTGAAAACAAGAGCATAGTTGCAAAAGTAAGGAGTATATTACTTAGTTTTGAAAACCAAAGAAACAAGTGTTTTGGCTTAGTATTAGTAAAAGCACGGCTTTTACATTGATAATGAGTGAAAGGAAGCGCATAGCAGCCAAACAAACAAGTACCTTACTTAACTTTCCAAGTTGAATTAAATGCTGCATTGACACACTGTTACGGGAAACCAGTGTTTTCAAGATAAATTTCAGTGAAAACACAGGCATAGCAGCAAATAAAAGACAAATCTTATAAAATTTTGTAAAGTGAAGAAAACACTGCATTGGCATAGCCTTAGGTAAAATCTGTGTGTTCACATGTGAGTGAAAGTAAGGCAAAGCAGCGAAACAAACAAGAATCTTACTTACCTTTCAAACTTGAAGTATCTACTGCATTCACAGAGAGAAAGGTGAAACCAGGGTCTTGGAGTTGTTTGTAAATGAATTCACAAGAAAATCAGGCAATGAAACATTTCGTTTTTGGTTTTCTAAAGCAAAGAACTCAATGAATTCAGCCAAAGTTAGGGTAAAGCAGTGCTTTCAAGTTTATTGTAATTGAAAACACATGTATAGCATTGAAAGAAACAAGAATATTACTTATATTTCAAAAGTGAGGAACCGCCAGCATTGGCAGAGTAAAAGCAGTGTTTTGACATTCATAGTATGTGAAAACAACTGCACAGCTGCCAACCTAATGAGTATATTGCTTAATTTTGAAAACTGAAGAAACCAGTATTATGACATTGTATTAGTATAAAGCAGTTTTTTTATATTGATGAGTGAAATCAAGTGCATAGCAGCAAAAAATCAAAAGTATCTTACATAACTTTCAAAGTTGAATTAACTGCTGCATTTGCACCCTGTTATGGGAAACCAGAATTTTGAAGATGAATTTAAGTGAAAACATAGGCATAGCAGCAAATAAAAGAAAAATATTATTTCGTTTTGTAAAGTGATAAAACCACTGCATTGGCTTATCCTTAGGCAAAACTGTGTGTTGACAGGTGAGTGAAAGCATGGGCATAGCGGCAAAGAAAAAAGAATCTTACTTATCTTCCAAATTTGAAATATCTACTGCATTTACAGAGAGATAGGTGAAAACAGTATCTTGGAGATGTTTGTAAGTTAATACACATGCAAATCAGCCAATGACACAAGTTTATATTTTGGAATTCTAAAACAAAGAACTCAATGCATTCAGCCAACGTAAAGGAAAACCAGTGTTTTCAAGTTGATTGTAATTGAAAACACATTAATAGCATTTTAAGAAACTAGAATCTTACTAAGATTTTGAATGTGAGGAACCGGCAGCTTTGGCCAAGTAAAAGCATTGTTTTGTCATTCATTGTAAGTGAAAACAAGTGCAAAGCTGCCAATGTAAGGCATATATTGCTTAATTTTGAAAACAGAAGAAACCAGTGTTTTGGCATAGAATTAGGTAAAACCAGTGTTTTTACATTGATAATGAGTGAAAGCAAGCTCATAGCAGCCAAACAAACAAGTATCTTCCTTAACTTTCAAAGTTGAATTAACTGCTGCATTCACAGCGTGTTACGGGAAACCAGTGTTTTGAAGATGATTTTATGTGAAGACACAGGCATAGCGGGATATGAAAGACAAATCTTATTTAGTTTTGTAAAGTGAAGAAACACTGCATTGGCTTAGCCTCAGGAAAAACTGTGTGTTGACAAGTGCATGAAAGCAAGGGCATAGCAGCCAAACAAAAAAAAATCTTACTTACCTTTCAAGCTTGAAGTAACTACTACATTCACAGAGAGATTGATGAAACCAGTGTCTTGAAGTTGTTTGTAAATGAATACACATGCAAATTAGCCAATAAAACAAGTTACTTTATGGGTTTTCTAAAGCAAATAACTCGATGCATTCAGTCAAAGTTAAGGCAAAGCAGTGTTTTCAAGTTGTTTGTATTTGAAAACACATGTATAGCATTGTAAGAAACAACAATCTAACTTAGATTTCTAAAGAGAGGAACAGGCAGCTTTGGCATAGAAAAAGCAGTGTTGTGACATTCATTGTTACTGAAAACATGTGCATAGCTGCCAATGTAATGAGTATATTGCATAGATTTGAAAACTGAAGAAACCAGTGTTTTGGAATAGTATTAGGTAAAAGCAGTGTTTTAACATTGATGAGTGAAATCAAGCAAATAGCAGCCAAACAAACCATTATCTTACATAACTTTCAAAGTTGAATTGACTGCTGAATTCACAGCCTGTTACAGGAATCCAGGGTTTTGAAGATTAATCTAATTGAAAACACAGGAAAAGCAGCAAATTAATGATAAATCTTATTTAGATTGTAAATTGAAGAATCCACTGCATTTGCTTAGCTTTAGGCAAAAGATGTTTGTTGACGTGTGAATGAAAGCATGGGTATAGCAGACAAAGAAACAAGAATTTTAATTACCTTTCAAACTTGAAGTAACTACTGAATTCAAAGAGAGTTAGGTGAAACCAGTGTCTTGAAGTTGTGTGTAAGTGAATGCACATGCATATCAGCCAATGAAACAAGATTCTTTTTTGGTTTTCTAAAGCAAAAACTCAATGCATTCAACCAACTTTAGGGAAAAGCAGTGTTTTCAAGTTGATTGTAAAAAAAAACTCATGTATACCATTGTGAGAAACAAGAATCTTACTTAGATTTAGAAAGTGACGAACCAGCAGCTATGGCATAGTAAAAGCAGTGTTTTGACATTCATTGTAAGTGAAAACAAGTGCAAAGCTTCCAATATAATGAGTATAATGCATAGTTTTGAAAACAGATGAAACCAGTGTTTTGCCATAGTATTAGTTAAAAGCAGTGTTTTTACATTGAAGAGTGAAAGCAAGCGCAGAGCAGCCAAACAAACTAGTATCTTACTTTAGTTTCAAAGTTGAATTAACTGCTGCATTCACAGCCTGTTACGGCAAACCAGTGTTTTGAAGATGAATTTAAGTGAAAACACAGGCATAGCAGCAAATAAAAGACAAATATTATTTAATTTTGTAAGGAGAAGCAACCACTGCATTGGCTTAGTCTTAGGTAAATCTGTTTGTGGACATGTCAGTGAAAACAAGGGCATAGCAGACAAACAAATAAGAATCGTACTTACCTTTCAAACTTGATGTAACTACTGCATTCACAGAGAGATAGGTGAAACCAGTGTTTTCAAGTTGTTTGTAAATGAATGCACATGCAAATAAGCCAAGAGAAAAGTTTCTATTTTGGTGTTCTAAAGCAAAGAATGCAATGCATTCAGCCAACTTTAAGGAAAAGCATTGTTTTCAAGGTGATTATAAATGAAAACCCAGGTAATTGTAAGAAAGAAGAATCTTACTTAGATTTCAAAAGTGAGGAACCAACAGGTTTGGCATAGTAAAAGCAGTGTTTTGACATTCATTGTAAGTGAAAACAAGTGCATAGCTGCCAATGTTATGAGTATATTGCTTAGTTTTGAAAACTGAAAAAACCAGTGCTTTGGCATAGCATTAGATAAAAGCAGTATTTTCACATTGATAATGAGTGAAAGCAAGTGCAGAGCAGACAAACAATATCTTACTTAACCTTCAAAGTTGAATTAACTGTTGCATTCGCAGCCTGTTACGGGAAACCAGTGTTTTGAAACTAGGCATAGCAGCATATAAAAGACAAATCTTATTTAGTTTTGAAAAGTGAAGAAACTACCTCATAAACTTAGCATCAGGTAAAACTGTGTGTTGATATGTGAGTGAAAGCAAGGGCATAGCAGCCAAAGAACCAAGAATCTTACTTACCTTTCAAACTTCAATTAACTACTGCACACACAGAGAGATAGGTGAAACCAGTGTCTTGAAGTTGTTTGTAAATGCATTCACATGCAAATAAGCCAAAGAAACAAGTTTCTTTTTTGATTTTGAAAAGCAAAGAACTCAATGCATTCAGCCAATGTTAGGGAAAAGCAGTGTTTTCAAGTTGATTGTAATTGAAAACACATGTATAGCATTGTAAGAAACAAGAATCTAAATTAGATTATGAAAGTGAGGAACTGGCAACTTTGGTATAGTAAAAGCAGTGTTTTGACATTCATTGTAAGTGAAAACAAGTGCAAAGCTTCCAATGTAGTGAGTGTATTGCTTAGTTTTGAAAACTGAAGAAACCAGTGTTTATGCATAGTATTAGGTAATAGCATTATTTTTATATTGATAATGAGTAAAAGGAAGTGCAAATCAATCAAACAAACAAGTATCTTAGTAAATTTCAAAGTTGAATTAACTGCTGCATTCACAGCCTGTTATGGGAAACCAGTGTTGTGAAGTTGAATTTCAGCGAAAACACAGGCATAGCAGCAACTAAAAGACAAATCTTATTTAGTTTTGCAAAGTGAAGAAATTACTGCATTGGCATAGCCTCAGGTAAATCTGTTTGTTGAGATGTGAGTGAAAGCAAGGGCATAGCAGCCAAACAAACAAGAATCTAATTTACCTTTCTAATTTTAAATAACAACTGCTTTCACAGAGAGTTAGGTGAATCCTTTGTCTTGAAATTGTTTGTAAATGAATACACCTGCAAATCAGCCAATGAAACAAGTTTCTTTTTTTGGTTTTCTTAAGCAAAGAGCTCAATGCATCCAGCCAACGTTAGGGAAAAGCACTGTTTTCAAGTTGATTGCAATTAAACCTCATGCATAGCTTTTAAAGAAAGAAGAATCTTACTTAGATTACCAAAGTGGGGAAGCGGCAGATTTTCATTGTAAAAGCAGTGCTTTGACATTCATTGTAAGTGAAAACAAGTGCGTAGCTGCCAATGTAATGAGTACATTCCTAAGTTTTGAAAACTGAGGAAACCAATGTTTTGTCATAGTATTACATAAAAGCAGTGTTTTTACGTTGGTGGTGAGTGAAAGAAAGCACAGAGCAGTCAAACAACAAGTATCTTACTTAAATTTCACAGTTGAATTATCTGCTGCATTCACAGCGTGTTAGGGGAAACCAATATTTTGAAGATGAATCTAAGTGAAAACACAGTTATGGCAGCAAATTAAAGACAAATTTTATATAGTTTTGTATAGTGAATAAACCACTGCATTGGCTAGGCCTTAAGCAAAATGTGTCTGTTGAGAAGTGAGTGAAAGCAAGGGTATAGCAGTCAAACAAACAGGAATCTTACTTACCTTTCAAACTTGAAGTAACTCCTGCATTCACAGAGAGTTAGGCGAAACCTGTGTCTTGAGTTGCTTGTAAATGAATACACATGCAAATCATCCATTGAAACACGTTTCTTTTTTTGGTTTTATAAAGCAAAGAACTGAATGCATTGAACCAATGTTAGGGAAAAGCAGTGTTTTCAAGTTGATTGTAATTGAAAACACATGTATAGCATTGTTAGAGACAAGAATTTTACTTAGATTTTGAAACTGAGGAACAGGCAGCTTTGGCATAACAAAAGCACTGTTTTGACATTCATTGTAAGTGAGAATAAGTGCATAACTGCCAATGTAATGAGTATATTGCTTAGTTTTGAAAACTGAAGAAATCAGTGTTTTGGCTTAGTATTAGGTAAAAGCAGGGTTTTTACATTGATAATGAGTGAAAGCAAGTGCATAGCTTCCAAACAAATGAGTATCTTACTTAACTTTCAAATTTAAATTAACTATTGCATTCACAGCCTGTTAGGGGAGACAAGGGATTTCAAGAAGCATTTAAGTGAAAACACAGGCATAGCAGCAAATTGAAGACAAATCTTATTTTTTTTTGTAAAGTGAAGGTACCACTGCATTGGCATAACCTTAGGTAAAAGCTGTGTGTTGTCATGTGAGTGAAAGCAAGGGCATAGAAGCCAAAACAACAAGAATCTTACTTACCTTTCAAACTGGAAGTAACTACTGCATTCACAGTGAGTAAGGTGAAACCAGTGTCTTGAAGTTGGTTGTATATAAGTACCCATTCAAATCAGCTAATTAAACAAGGTTTTTTTTATTTTCTAAAGCAAAGAACTCAATGCATTCATCCAACGTTATGGAAAAGCAGTGTTTTCAAGTTGATTGTAACTGGAAACACATGTATAGCATTGTAAGAACAAGAATCTAACTTAGATTTTGAATGTGAGGAACTGGCAGCTTTGGCATAGTAAAAGCAGTGTTTTGACATTCCATCTAAGTGAAAACAAGTGCAAAGCTGCCAATGTAATGAGTATATTGCTTAGTTTTGAAAGCTGAAGTAACCAGTGTTTTGGCATAATATTAGGTAAAAGCAGAGTTTTTACATTGATAATGAGTGACAGCAAATGCATAGGAGCAAAACAAACAAGAATCTTACTTATTTTTCAAACTTGAAGTAATTAACGCATTTCCAGAGAGTTAGGTGAAGCCAGTGACGTGAAGTTGTTTGTAAATGAATATAATTGCAATCAACCAATTAAACAAGTTTCTTTTTCGGTTTTCTAAAGCAAAGAACACAACGCATTCAGCCGAAGCTAGGGAAAGCAGTGTTTTGAAGTTGGTTTTAATTGAATATTAATGCTTTGCAGTTTAAGAAACAAGAATCTTATTTAGGTTTCAGAAGTGACCAATCAGCAGCTTTTGCCAAGCAAAAGGAGTGGTTAGTCAGTCATTGTAAGTGAAAAATATTGTATAGCTGAAAATCTAATAAGTATACTGCTTAGTTTTGAAAACTGAAGGAAGCGGTGTTTTGGCATATTATTAGGTAAAATCAGGGTTTTTCCATTGATAATGAGTGAAAGCAAGTGAATAGCTGCCAAACAAACAGGTATTTAACTTAACTTTCAATTTGAATTAACTGCTGCATTCACAGCCTGTTACGGGAAACCAGTGTTTTCAAGATGATTTTAAGTGAAAACACAGGCATAGCAGTAAATAAATGACAAATCTTATTTAATATTGTAAATTGAATAAACCACTGCATTGGCTTAGCATTAGGCAAAAACTGTGTATTGACATGTGAATGAAAGCAAGGGCACAGCAGCCAAACAAACAAGTATCTTACTTAACTTTCAAAGTTGAATTAACTGCTGCATTCACAGCCTGTTATGGGAAAACAGTGATTTCATGATGAATTTAAGTGAAAACACTGGCATAGCAGCAAATAAAAGACAAATTTTATTTAGTATTGTAAAGTGAAGAAACCACTGCATTGGCTTAGCCTTAGGCAAAGAGTGTGTGTTGACATGTGAATGAAAGCAAGGGCATAGCAGCCAAAGAAACAAGAATCTTACTTACCTTTCAAACTTGAATTAACCACTGCATTCACACAGAGTTATGTGATACCAGTGTCTTGAAGATTTTTTTAATGAATTCAAATGGAAACCAGTCAATGAAACAAGTTGCTTTTTTGCTTTCATATAGCAAAGATCTCAATTCATTCAGCAAACATTATGGAAAAGAAGTGTTTTTAAGGAGATTGTAATTGAAAACACATGTATAGCATTGTAAGAAACAAGAGTCTTACTTAGATTTTGAAAGTGAGGAAACAGCAGCTTTGGCATAGCAAAAGTACTATTTTGACATTCAATAAAAGTGAGAAGAAGTGCATGGTTTCCAATGTAATGAGAATATTGCTTAGCTTTGAAAACTGAAGAAATCAGTGTTTTGGCATAGTATTAGGTAAAAGCACTGTTTTTACATGGATAATGGGTGAAAGCATAGCAGCCAAACAAACGTTTCTTAATTAGCTTTCAAAGTTGAATTAAATGCCTCATTCACAGCCTCTTATGGGAAACCAGGGTTTGAAAATGAATTTCAGTGAAAACACAGGCATAGCAGCAAATTAAAGAGAATTCTTATTTAGTTTTGTATAGTGAAGAAACCACTGCATTGGCTTTCCCTTAAGCAAAACTGAGTGTTGACGTGTGAGTGAAAGCAAGGGCATAGCAGCCAAACAAACAAGAAACTTACTAACCTTTCAAACTTGAAGCAACTACTGCATTCACAGAGAGTTAGGTGAAACCAGCGAATTGAAGTTGTTTGTAAATGAAAACACATGCAAATCAGCAAATGAAACAACTTTCTTTTTGGTTTTCTCATGCAAAGAACTCAATTCATTCAGCCAACGTTAGGTAAAAGCAGTGTATTCAAGTTGATTGTAATTGTAAACACATACTTAACAGTGTAAGAAACAAGTATCTTACTTAGGTTTCAAAAGTGAGGAACCGGTATCTTTTTCAGAATAAAAGCAGCGGTTGGTCATTCATTGTAAGTGAAAAATAGTGAATTGCTGCCAATGTAAGGAGTGTATTTCTCATACTTGAAACCTGAAGAAACCAGTGTTTTGGCATATTATTAGGTAAAAAGCAGGGTTTTTACATTGATAATGAGTGCCAAAAAGTGCATAGCAGCCAAACAAGCAAGCATCGTACTTAACTGTCAAAGTTGAATTAACTGCTGCATTCACAGCCTGTTACGTGGCACCAGTGTTTTTAAGATGAATTTAAGTGAAAATATAGGCATAGCAGCAAATAAAAGACAAGTATTATATAGTTTTATAAAGTGAAGAAACCACATATTTGGCTTAGCCTTAGGCAAAATCTGTGTGTTGACACGTGAGTGAAAGCAAGGGCATAGCAGCCAAAAAAACATGAATTTTTCTTAAGTTTCAAACTTGAAGTTACTACTGCATTAACAGAGAGTTAGGTGAAAAGAGTGTCTTGAAGTTGTTTGTAAATGAATACACCTGCAATTCAGCAAATGTAACATGCTTCTTTTTTGGTTTTCTAAAGATAAGAACTCAATGCATTCAGCCAACGATAGGGAAAAGCAGTGTTTTCAAGTTGATTGTAATTGAAAACACATGTATATCATTGTAAGGAACAAGAATCTTACTTGGATTTCCTAAGTGAGGAACCAGCAGCTTTTGCATAGAAAAAGTGGTGTTTTGCCATTCATTGTAAATGAAATGAAGTGCATAGCTGCCGTTTTAATGAGTATACTGTTTAGTTTTGAAATTTGAAAAAACCATTGTTTTGGCACAGTACTAGGTAAAAGCAGACTTTTTACATTCATAATGAGTGAAAGCAAGTTCATATCAGCAAAACAAACAAGTATCGTCCTAAGTTTCAAAGTTGAATTAACTGCTCTATTCACAGCCTGTTAGGGGAGACCAGTGTTTTTAAGATGAAATTAACTGAAAACACAGGCATAACAGCAAATAAAAGACAGATGTTGTTTAGTTTTGTAAAGTGAATTAACCACTGCTTTGGTTTGCTCTAGGCAAAATCTGTGTGTTGACATGTGAGAGAAAGCAAGGGCATAGAAGCCAAACAAACAAGAATCTTTCTTAACTTTCAAACTTTAAGTATCTACTGCATTCACAGAGAGATAGGTAAAAACAGTGTATTGAAGTTGTTTGTAAATGAATACACATGCAAATCAGCCAATGAAACAAATATCTTTTTTTGGTTTCTAAGGCAAAGAACTCAATGCATTGAGCCAACGTTTGGGAAAGGCTGTGTTTTCAAGTTGACTGCAATTTAAAACACTTGCTTTGCATTGTAAGAAAAAAGAATCTTGCTCAGGTTTCAAAAGAGATTAACCGGCACCTTTTGCAGAGTAAAACGAGTGGTTGGTCATTCGTTGTAAGAGAAAAAAGTGTATAGCTGTCAATGTAAGGAATATATTGTTTATCATTGAATACTGGATAAACCATTGTTTTGGCATACTATTAGGTAACAACAGTGTTTTTACATTGATAGTGAGTAAAAGCAAGAGAATAGAAGTCAAACAAGTATCTTAATTAACTTTCAAAGTTGAATTAACTGCTGCATTGACTCCTTGTTACAGGAAACCAGTGTTTTGAAGATGAATTAAGAGAAAACACAGGCATAGCTGCAAATAAAAGACAAATCTTATTTAGTTTTGTAAAGTGAAGAAACCACTGCTTAGTGTTAGCCTTAGGTAAAACCTGTGTGTTGACATGTGAGTGAAAGCAAGGTCATAGCATCCAAACAAACAAGAATATTACTTACTTTTCAAACTTGAAATAATGACTGCATTCACATAGAGATAGGTGAAACCAGTGTCTTAAAGTTGTTTCTAAATGAATATACCTGCAATTCAGCCAATGAAACAAGGTTCTTTCTTAGATTTCTAAAGCTAAGAACTCAATAAATTCAGCCAATTTTAGGGAAAAGCAGTGTTTTCAAGTTGATTTTATTTAAAAACACATGTATAGCATTGTAAGAAACAAGAATCTTACTTACATTTCCAAAGTGAGGAACCGGTAGATTTTGCATAGTAAAAGCATTGTTTTGTATCATTGTAAGTGAAAACAAGTGCAAAGCTGACAATGTAGTGAGTATATTGGTTCGTTTTGAAAACTGAATAAACCAGTGTTTTGGCATAGTATTAGGTAAAAGCAGTGTTTATACAGTGATAGTAAGTGAATCCAAATGCATAGAAGCCAAACAAACAAGTATCTTACTAAACTTTCTAATATGAATTAACTGCTGCATTCACAGACTATGACTGGAAACCAGTGTTTTGAAGATGAATTTAAGTGAAAACAGAGGCATAGCAGCAAATAAAAGACAAATCTTATTTAGTTTTGAAAAGTGAAGACATCACAGCATTGGCTTAGACTTTGGTAAAAGACTTTTGTTGACATGTGAGTGAAAGCAAGGTCATAACAGCCAAAGAAAAAAGAATCTTACTTATCTTTCAAACTTGAATAAACTACTGCATTGACAGAGAGTTAGGTGAAACCAGTGTCTTGCAGTTGTTTGTAAATGAATACAAATGCAAATCAGCCAAAGAAACAAGTAATTTTTTGATTCTCTAGTGCAAAGAACTAAAAGCATTCAGTCAACATTAGGGAAATACAGTGTTTTCAAGTTGATTGTAATGGAAAACTCATGTATAGCATTGTAAGAAATAAGAATCTTACTTAGATTTCAAAAGTGAGGAACCGGCAATTTGGCATATAAAAAGCAGTGTTTTGACATTCATTGTAATTGAGAATGAGTGCATAGCTGCCATTGTAATGATTATATTGCTTAATTTTGAAAATTGAAGAAACCAGTGTTTCAAACAGTACTAGGTAAAAGCAGACTTTTTGCATTGATAATGAGTGAAAGCAAGTGCATAGCAGCCAAACATACAGGTATCTAAATTAACTTTCAAAGATGAATTAACCGCTGCATTGACTGCCTGTTACATGAAACCAGTGTTTTGAAGATGAATTTAAGAGAAAACACAGGCATAGCAGCAAATAAAAGACAAATCTTATTTAGTTTTGTAAAGTGAAACAATAACTGCATTCGGTTAGCCTCAGGCAAAGTCTGTGTGTTGACATGTGAGTGAAAGCAAGGGCATAACAACCAAACAAACAAGAATCTTACTTACCTTTCAAACTTGAAGTAATGACGGCATTGCCTGAGAGTTAGATGAGACCAGTGTATTGGAGTTGTTTGTAAATGAATACACATGCAAATCAGCCAATGAAACAAGATTCTTTTTTGGTTCTCTAAAGCAAAGAACTCATTGCATTCAGCAAACGTTAGGAAAAAGCAGTGATTTCAACTTGATTGTAATTGAAAACACATGTATAGCATTGTAAGAAACAAGAATCTTACTTAGATTTTGAAAGTGAGGAACCAGCATCTTTGGCATATAAAAAGCAGTGTTTTGATATTCATTGAAGTTAGAAGAAGTGCATAGCTGCCAATGTAATGAGAATATTGCTTAGTTTTGAAAACTGAAGAAACAAGTTTTTTTTGCATATTATTAGGTAAAAGCAGTGATTTTATATTTATATTGAGTGAAAGCAAGCCCATAGTAGCCAAACAAACAAGTATCTTGCTTAACTTTGAAAGTTGAATTAACTGCTGAATTCACAGCCTGTTATGAAAACCAATGATTTGAAGATGAATTTAAGTGAAAACACAGGCAAAGCATCAAATAATAGACAAACCTTATTTAGTTTTGTAAAGTGAAGAAACCACTGATTTGGCTTAGACTTATGTAAATGTTGTGTGTTGACATGTGAGTGAAAGTAAGGGCATAGCAACCAAACAAACAAGATTATTACTTACCTTTCAAACTTGAAGTAACTACTGCATTCACAGAGCGTTAGCTGAAACCAGTAACTTGAAGTTGCTTGTAAATGAATACACATGCATATCATCTAATGAAACAAGTTTCTCTTTTGGTTTTCTAAAGCAGAGAACTCAATGTATTCAGCCAACATTTGGGAAAAGCAGTGTTTTCAAGTTGATTGTAATTGAAAACACATGTATACCATTGTAAGCAACAAGAATCTTACTTAGGTTTACAAAGTGAGCAACCGGCAGCTTTTGCAGTGTAAAATCAGTGGTTGGACATTCATTGTAATCAAGAATAAGTGCATAACTGCCAACGTAATGAGTATACTGCTTAGTTTTGAAAATTGAATAAACCAGTGTTTTGGCCTAGTATTATGCTAAAGCAGAGTTTTTACATTGATAATGAGTGAAAGCAGGCCCATAGCAGCCAAACAAACAAGTATCTTACTTAAATTTGAAAGTTGAATTAACTCCTGCATTCACAGCCTGTTAGGGGAAACCAGTGTTTTGAAGATGAATTTAAGTGAAAACAAACACACAGCAGCAAATACAAGACAAATCTTATTTAGTTTGGTAAAGTGAAGTAACCACAGCATTTGCTGAGATTAGGTAAATGCTGTGTGTTGACATGTGAGTGAAAGCAAGGGCATAGCAGGAAAAACAAACAATAATCTCCCTTACCTTTCAAACTTGATGTAACTTCTGCATTTACAGAGATTTAGGTGAAACCAGAGTCTTGAAGTTGATTGTAAATGTATACACATGCAATCAGCGAATGTAATGTGTTTCTTTTTTGTTTTCTAAAGCAAAGAACTCAATGCATTCACCAAACGTTAGGGAAAAGCAGTGTTTTCAAGTTGTCTGTAATTGAAAAACATGTATAGAATTGTAAGAAACAAAAATCTTACTTAGATTTTGAAAGTGAGGAACCGGCAGCTTTGCATAGTAAAAGCATTGTTTGGACATTCATTGTAAGTGAGAACAAATAAATAGCTGCCAATGTAATGAGCATATTGCTTAGTTTTTAAAACTGAAGCAACCAGTGTTTTGGCATAGTATTAGGTAAAAGCATTTTTTTTTATATTGATAGTGAGTGAAAACAAGTGCATAGAAACCAAACAAACAAGTAACTTACTTAGCATTCATAGTTGAATTAACTGCTGCATTCACACCCTGTTATGGGAAACCAGTGTTTTGAAGATGAATTTAAGTGAAAACACAAGCATAGCAGCAAGGAAAGACAAATCTATTTAGTTTTGTAAAGCGAACAAACCACTGCATTGGCTTAGACTTAGGTAAAAGATGTATGTTCACATGTTAGTGAAAGATAGGGCATAGCAGCCAAACAAACAAGAATCTTACTTACCTTACAAACTTGAAGTAACTACTGCATTAACAGAGATTTAGGGGAAACCAGTATCTTGAAGTTGTTTGTAAATGAATACACATGCAAATCAGCCAATGAAACAAGATTTTTTTTTTGTTTTCTAAATCAAAGAACACAATGCATTCAGGCAACGTTATTGAAAAATCAGTGTTTTCAAGTTGATTGTAATTGAAAACACCTTTACAGTGTTGTAAGAAACAAGAATCTTACTTAGATTTCCAAAGTGAGGAACCAGCAGCTTTGGCATAGTAAAATCAGTGTTTTAAAATTCATTGTAAATGAGAACAAGGGCATAGCTGCCAATATAATGAGTAAAATGCTTAGTTTTGAAAACTGAAGAAATCGGTGTTTTTGCATAGTATTATGTAAAAGCACTGTTTTTACATTGCTAATGGGTGAAAGGAAGTGCAAAGAAGCCAAACAAACAAGTACCTTACTTAGCTTTCAAAGTTGAATTAACTGCTGCATTCACAGCCTGTTATGGGAAACCAATGTTGTGAAGATGAATTTCAATGAAGACACAGGCATAGCAGCACATAAAAGACAAATCATATTTTGTTTTGTAATGTGAAGAAACTACTGTATTGACTTAGCTTCAGGTAAAAGCTGTGTGGTAACATGTGAGTGAAAGCAAGGCAAAGCATCCAAACAAACAAGAATCTTACTTAACTTTCACACTTTAAGTATCACCTGTATTCACGGAGAGACAGGTGAAACCAGTGACTTGATGTTGTTTGTAAATGAATACACATGGAAATCAGCCAATGAAACAAGTTTCGTTTTGGTTTTCTAAAGCAAAGAACTCAATCCATTCAGCAAACGTTAGGGAAAAGGAGTTTTTCAAGTTGATGGTAATTGAAAACACTTGTATAGGTTTGAAAGAAACAAGAACCTTACTTAAATTATCAAAGTGAGGAACCAGCAGATTTGCATAGTAAAGCAGTATTTTGACATTCATTGAAAGTGAAAAGAAGTGCATAGCTGCCAATGTAATGAGTATATTGTGTACTTTGGAAACTTAAGAAACCAGTGTTTTTGCAGAGTATTTGGTAAATCCACGGTTTTTACATTGATAATGAGTGAAAGCAAGGGCATAGCAGCAAAACAAACAAGTATGTTTCTTAACATTCAAAGTTGAATTAACTGCTGCATTCACAGCCAGTTACGGGAAACCAGTGTTTTGAAGATTAATTTAAGTGAAAACACAGGCATAGCAGCAAATAAAAAATAATCTGATTTAATTTTGTAACGTGAAGAATCCACTGCTTTGGCTTAGCCTTAGGCAAAATCTCTGTGTTGACTTGTGAATAAAAACAAGCACAATGCAGCCAAACAAACAGTAACCTAACTTACCTTTCAAACTTGAAGTAACTACTGCATTCATAGAGAGTTAGGTGAAACCAGTGTATTGAAGTTATTTGTAAATGAATGAATACAAAAATCAGCCAATGAAACAAGTTTCTTTTTTGATTTTCTAAAGCAAAGAACTCAATGCATTCAGCCAATGTTAGGGAAAAGCAGTGTTTCAAGTTGATTGTAATTGAAAACCCATGTATAGCAATGTAGGAAACAAGAATCTTACTTAGACTTCAAAAGGTAGGAACCAGCAACTTTGGCATAGAAAAAGCAGTGATTTGACATTCATTGGAAGTGAGAGGATGTGCATAGAGGCCAAAATAATGAGAATACTGCTTAGTTTTGAAAACTGAAGGAAACAGTGTTTGGGCATAGTATAAGGGTTTTTACATAGATAATGTTGAAAGCAAGTGCATAGCATCCAAATAAACAAGTATCTTACTTAGCTTTCAAAGTTGAATTAACTGATGCATTCACAGCCTGTTACATGAAACCAGTGCTTTGAAGATGAATTTCAGTGAAAACACAGGCATAGCAGAAAATAAAGGACAAATCTTCTTTAGTTTTGCCTGGTGAAGAAACCACTTCATTGGCTTAGCCTTAGGGAAAATCTATGTGTTGCCATGGGAGTGAAAGCAAGGACATTGCAGCCAAAGAAAAAAGAATCTTACATAACTTTCAAACTTGACGTAACCACTGCATTCACAGAGATTTAGGAGAAACCAGTGTCTTGAAGTTGTTTTTAAATGAATACTCATGCAAGTCAGCCAATGAAACAAGTTAGTTTTTTCGTTTTCTAAAGCAAAGAACTCAATGCATTCAGCCAACGTTAGGTAAATCAGTGTTTTCAAGTTGATTGTAATTGAAAACACATGCATATCATTGTAAGAAACAAGAATCTTACTTAGATATGGAAAGTGAGAAATGGCAGTTTTGGCAAAGTAAAAGCAGTGTTTTGACATTCATTGAAAATATAAACAAGTGCATAGCTGCCAATGTAAAGAGCATATTGCTTAGTTTTGGAAACTGAAGAAACCAGTGTTTTGGAATAGTATTAGGAAAAAGCAGTATTTTTACTTTGATAATGAGTGAAAGCAAGTGCATAGCAGCCAAACGCACAAGTATTTACTTAACTTTCAAAGTTGAATTAACTGCTGAATTCACATCCTGTTACGGGAAACCAGGGTTTTGAAGAAGAATTCAAGTGAAAGACTGCCATAGCAGCAAATAAAATACAAATCTTATTTAGTTTTTTAAAGTGAATGAACCACTGCATTGGCTTTGCCTGAGGTAAAGTTGTGTGTTGACATGTGAATGAAAGCAAAGGCATAGCAACCAAACAAACAAGATTCTTACTTACCTTTCAAACTTGAGGTAACTACTGCATTCACAGAGAGTTAGTTAAAACCAGAGTCTCGAAGTTGTTTGTAAATGAATACACATGCAATTCAACCAATGAAACAAGTTTATTTTTGGTTTTCTAAAGGAAAGAATTCAATGCATTCAGCTGAGGTTAGCGAAAATCAGTGTTTTCAAGATGATTGTAATGGAAAACAAATGCTTAGCAGTGTAAAAAACAAGAATCTTACTTAGATTTCAAAAGTGAGGAACCGGTAGGTTTGGCATAGTAAAAGTATGTTGTGACATTCATTGTAAATGAGAAAAAGTGCATAGCAGCCAATGAAATTGGTATATTGCTTAGTTTTGATAACTGAAGAAACTAGTGTTTTGGCACAGTATTAGATAAAAGCACTGGTTTTACATTGATAATGGGGGAAAGCAAGTGCACAGCAGCCAAACCAACAAGTACCTTACCTAGCTTTCAAAGTTCAATTAACTGCTTCATTCATACCCTGTTTTGTGAAACAAGTGTTTTGAAGGTGAATTTAAGTGAAGACAGAGCCATAGCAGCAATTAAAACACAAAGCATATTTACTTTCTTAAAGTGAAAAAACAACTGCATTGGCTTAGCCTTAGATAAAAGCTGTGTGTTCACATGTGAGTGAAAGCAAGGGCATAGCAACCAAACAAACAAGAACCTTACTTAACTTTAAAACTTGAAGTAACTACTGCATTCACAGAGAGATAGGTGAAACCAGTGTCTTGAATTTGATTGTAAATGATTACAAATGGAAATCAGCCAATGAAACAAGTTTCTTTTTTTGTTTTCTAAAAAAGAACTCAATGCATTCAGCCAACGTTAGGGAAAAGCAGTGATTTCAAGTAGATTGTAACTGAAAAAGCGTGTATAGCGTAATTAGAAACAACAGTCTTACTTGGATTTTCTAAGTGAGGAACCAGCAGCTTTTGCATAGTAAAAGCAGTGTTTTGACATTCATTGTAAGTGAAAACATGTGCATAGTTGCCAATGTAATGAGTATATTGCTAAGCTTTGAAAAAGGAAGAAACCAGTGTTTTGGCATAGTAATAATTAAAAGCAGTGTTTTTACATTGATAATGAGTGAAAACAAGCACACAGCAGCCAAACAAACAAGTATGTTACTAAAATTTCAAAGTTGAAATAACTGCTGCATTCACAGCCTGTTATGGGAAATGAGTTTTTTGAAGATGAATTTAAGTGAAAACAATGTCATAGCAACAAATAAAAGCCAAATGCTCTTTAGTTTTGTAAAGTGAATAAACCACTGCATTGGCTGGGCTTTAGGCAAAATTTGTATGTTGACATGTGAGTGAAAGCAAGGGCACAGCAGCAAAACAACCAAGAATCTTACTTAACTTTCAAACTTGAAGTAACTACTGCATTGAAAGAGAGTTAGGTGAAACCAGTGTCGTGAAGTTTCTGTAAATGATTAAACAAGCAAATCAGCCAATGAAACAAGTTTCTTTCTTGATTTTCTAAAGAAATGAACTCAATGCATTTGGCCAACATTAGGAAAAAGCAGTGTTTTCAAGTTGATTGCAATTGAAAACACATGTGTAGCATTGTAAGAAACATGAATCTTTCTTAGATTTCGAAAGTGAAAAACTGGCAACTTGGCATAAAAAAAGCAGTGTTTTGCCACTCGTTGTAAGTGAAAACAAGTGCATAGCTGCCAATGTAATGAGTATATTATTTAGCTTTGAAAACTGAGGATACCAGTGTTTTATCGTAGTCTTATGTAAAAGCAGTGTTTTTATATTGATAATGCGTGAAAGCAAGCATTTAGCAGCCAAACACCAAGAATCTTACTTAAATTGCAAGTTGAATTAACTGCTGAATTCACAGCCTGTTATCGGAAACCAGTGTTTAGATGATGAATTTATGTGAAAACACAGACATAGCAGCAAATAAAAGAAAAATCTTATTTTGTTTTGTAAAGTTAAGAAACCACTGTTTTGGATTAGCCTTAGGCCAAATCTGTGTGTTGACATGTGAGTGAAAGCAAGGACATAGCAGCCAAAAAAACAAACATTGTACTTACTTTCAAACTTGAAATACCTACTGCATTCACAGAGAGTTAGGTGAAACCAGTGTCTAGAAGTTGTTTGTAAATGAATATACATGCAAATCATCCAATGAAACAATTTTCTTTTTTAGTTTTCTAAAGCAAAGAACTGAATGCATTCTGCCAAATTTAAGGAAAAGCTGTGTTTTCAAGTTGATTGTATTTGAAAACACATGTATAGCATTGTAACAAACAAGAATCTTACTTTGATTTCCAAAGTGAGGAATCAGCATCTTTGACATAGTAAAAGCAGTGATTTGACATTCAGTGTAAGTGAAAACAAGTGCATAGCTGCCAATGCAATGAGTATATTTCTTAGTTTTGAAAACTGAAGAAACCAGTGTTTTGGACTAGAATTATGTAAAGCCATGGTTTTACATTTATAATGAGTGAAAACAAGTGCATAGCTGCCAATGTAAGGAGTATATTGCTTAGTTTTGAAAACTGAAGAAACCAGTGTTTTGGCATAGTAATAAGTAAAAGCAGAGTTTTTACATTGATAATGAGTGAATGCAAGCACATAGCAGAAAAACAAATAAGTATCTTACGTAACATTCAAAATTGAATTAACTGCTGTATTCACAGACTGTTACAGAAACCAGTGTATTTAAGATGAATTTAAGGGAAAACACAAGCATAGCAGCAAATAAACAACAAATCTTATTAAGTTTTGTAAAGTGAAGAAACCACTGCACAGGCTTAGACTTGGGCAAATGCTGTGTGTTGACATGTGAGTGAAAGCAAGGGCATAACTTCCAAAAAAACAAGTATCTTACTTACCTTTCACACTTGTAGTAACTACTGCATTCACAGAGAGTTAGGTGAAACCAGTGCCTAGAAATTGATTTAAGTGAATGCACATGCAAATCAGCCAGTGAATCAAGTTTCCTTTCTCATTTCCTGAAGCAAAGAACTCATTGCATTCAACCAGCATTCAGGAAATGTAGTGTTTTCAAGTTGTTCATAATTGAAAACAAATGCTTAGTAGTGAAAGAAGCAAGAATCTTGCTTAGATTTCAAAAGTGAGGAACTGGCCACTTTGGCATAGTAAAAGACGTCTTTTGACATTCATTGTAAATGAGAAGAAGTGCATAGGTGCCAATGCAATGAGTATATTGCTTAGTTTTGAAAATTGTAGAAATCAGTGTTTTAGCACAATATTATGTAAAATAAGGGTTTTTACATTGATAATGAGTGAAAGCATGTGCATAGCAGCCAAAAAAACAAGTATCTTGCTTAACTTTCAAAGTTGAATTAACTGCTGCATTCACAGTCTGTTACGGAAAACTAGTGTTGTGAAGATGAATTTCAGTGAAAGCACAAGCACAGCAGCAAATAAAGAGAAATCATATTTAGTTTTGTAAATTGAAGAAACTACTGCACAGGCTTAGCCTAAGGTAAAATCTATGTGTTGACAAGTGTGTGAAAGCAAGGGCAGAGCAGCCAAACAAACAAGAATTATACTTACCTTTTAAACTTTAAGTATCTCATGCATTCACAGAGAGGTATCTGATATCAGTGTCTTGAAGTTGTTTGTAAACGAATACACATGCAAATCAGCCAATGAAACAAGTTTCTTTTTGGTTTTCTAAAGCAAAGGACTCAATGCCTTCAGCCAACGTGAGGGAAAAGCAGTGATTTTATCTTGATTGTAATTGAAAACTCATGTATAGCATTGTAAGAAACAAGAATTTTCCTTAGATTTCAAAAGTGAGGAACCGAAATCTTTGGCATAGTAAAGGCAGTGTTTTGACACTCATTCTAAGAGACAAGTGCATACCTGCCAATGTAATGAGTATATTACTTAGTTTTAAAACTGATAAACCATTGTTTTTTCTAGTATTAGGTAAAGCACTGTTTTTACATTGATAATGAGTGTAAGTAATTGCATAACACCCAAACAAACAAGTGTCTTACTTAACTTTCAAAGTTGAATTCACTGTTGCAGTCACAGCCTGTTAGGGGAAACCAGTGTTTTGATGATGAATTTAAGTGAAAACATATGCATAGCAGCAAATTAAAGACAAATCTTACTTAGTTTTGTAAAGTGAAGAAACCACAGCATTGGCTAAACCTTAGGCAAATCTGTGTGTTGACAGGTGAACGAAAGAAAGGGCATGGGAGCCAAACAAACAAGAACCTGACATATTTTTCAAACTTGAAGTAACTACTGCATTCATAGAGAGAGAGGTGAAACCAGTGTCTTGAACTTGTTTTTAAATGTATACACATGCATATAAGCCAATGAACAAGTTTCTTTTATGGTTTCCTAAGTCAAAGAAATCAGTGCATTCAATCAACATTAGGGAAAACCAGTGTTTCACGTTGACTGTAATTGAAAACACATGTGTAGCATTGTAAGAAAGAAGATTCTTACTTAGAATTCCAAGTGAGGAACCGGCACATTTGGCATAGTAAAAGCAGTGTTTTATCATACATTGTAAGTGAAAAAAGTGCATAACTGCCAAAGTAAAGAGTATATTGCTAAGTTTTGAAAATGGAAGAAACTCTGTTTTGGCATAATATTAGGTAAAATCAGTGTTTCACATTGATAGTGAGTGAAAGCAAGTGCATAGCAGCCAAACAAACAAGTATCTTACTTAACCTTCAAGCTGAATTAACCACTACATTCACTGCCTGTTACAGGAAACCAGTGTTTTCATGATGAATTTAAATGAAAACACAGGAATAGTAGGAAAAAAAACACAAAACTTATTTAGTTTTGTAAACTGAAGTAACCACTGCATTGGCTTAGCCTTAGGTAAAAGCTGTGTGATGACATGTGAGTCAAAGAAAGGAAATAGCAACCAAAGAAACAAGAATATTATTTACCATTCAAACTTGAAGAAACTACTGCATTCCCAAAGAGATAGGTGAAACCAGTGTCTTGAAGTTGTTTGTAAATGAATACACATGCAAATCAGCAAATGGAACAAGTTTATTTTTTGGTTTTCCAAAGCAAAGATCTCAATGCATTCAGCCAACCTTGGGGAAAAGCAGTGTTTTCAAGTTGATTGTGATTGAAAACACATGTATAGCATTGTAAGAAACAAGAATATTACTTAGATTTCCAAAGTGAGGAACCGGCAGCTTTGGCATAGTAAAAGCAGTGTATTGACATTCATTGTAAGTGAAAACAAATGCATAGCTGCCAATGTAAAGGGTATATTGCTAAGTTTTGAAAACTGAAGAAACCAGTAATTTGGCATAGTATTAGGGAAAAGCAGGGTTTTTACCTTTATAATGAGTGAAAGCAAGTGCATAGCATCCAAACAACCAAGTGTCTTACTTAACTTTAAAAGCTGAATTAACTGCTGCATTCATAGTCTGTTAGGGAAACAAGTGTTTTAAAGATGAATTTCATTGAAAACACAGGCATAGCAGCAAATAAAAGACAAATCTTATTTAGTTTTGTAAAGTGAAGAAACTACTGCATTGGCTTAGCCTTAGGCAAAAGCTGTGTGTTGACATGTGAGTGAAAGCATGGCATAAGAGCCAAACAAACAAGAATCTTACCTTTCAAACTTTAAGTAACTACTGCATTAACAGAGAGATGTGTGAAACCTGTGTCTTGAAGTTGTTTGTAAATGAATACACATGCAAATCAGCCAATGAAACAACTTTTTTTTTCTAAAGGAAAGAACTCACTGCATTGAAACACCGTTCAGGAAAAGCAGTACTTTCAAGTTGATTGTAATTGGAAACATATGCTTAGCTGTGTAAGAAACAAGAGATTTACTTAAGTTTCGAAAGTGAGGAACCGGCAGCTTTGGCAGAGCAAAAGCAATGCTTGGTCATTCGCTGTAAGTGGTAAAAAGTGAATAGCTGCCAATATAAGGAGTATATTGCTTAGTTTGGAAAACTGAAAAAACCAGTGTTTTAGCATAGTATTAGGTAAAAGCAGTGTTTTTGCATTGATAATGAGTGAAAGAAAGCGCATAGCAGTTAAGCAAATATCTTACTTAACTTACAAATTTGAATTAACTGCTACATTCACAGCCTGTTAGGTGAAAGCAGTGTTTTGAAGATGAATTTAAGTGAAAACACAGACATAGCAGCAAATAAAAGACAAATCTTATTTAGGATTGCAAAGTGAAGAAACTTTTGCATTGGCTTAGCCTTAGGTAAAATCCATGTGTTGACATGTGAGTGAAAGCCAGGACATAGCAGCAAAACAAGAATCTTACTTGCCTATCATACTGGAAGTAACTAAAGCATTCCCAGAGAGTTAGGTGAAACCAGTGCTTTGAAATTGATTTTAAGTGAATACACATGCAAATCAGCCAGTGAAACAAGTTTCATTTTTGTTTTTCTGAAGCAAAAAACTCCTGCATTCATCCAGCGTTCAGGAAAAGCAGTGGTTTCAAGTTGATTGTAATTGAAAACACATATTTAGCAGTGTAAGAAATATGACCCTTACTTAGATTTCAAAAGAGAAGTTCCGGCAGCTTTGGCATAGTAAAAGCAGTGTTTGACATTCATTGTCAGTGAGAACAATTGCATAGCTGCCAATGTAATGAGTATATTTCTTAGATTTGAAAACAGAAGAAACTAGTGTTTTGGCATAGTATTAGGTAAAAGCAGTGTTTTTACATGGATAATGAGTGAAAGCAAGCACATATCAGCCAA
This sequence comes from Cabassous unicinctus, assembly GCA_029593785.1. Lineage (NCBI taxonomy): Eukaryota > Metazoa > Chordata > Mammalia > Cingulata > Chlamyphoridae > Cabassous > Cabassous unicinctus. The sequence goes on along the minus strand of JAQZBX010006734.1, from coordinate 8,262 downwards.
ACGAACAAGTATCTTACTTTTCTTTCAAAGCTGAATCAACTGCTGCATTCACAGCCTTTTATGGGAAAAGAGCATTTTGAAGATGAAATTAAGTGAAAACACAGGCATAGCAGCGAATAAAAGACAAATCTTATTTAGTTTTGTAAAGTGAAGAAACCACTGCATTGGCTTAGCCTTAGTAAAATCTGTGTGATGACATTTGAGTGAAAGCAAATAGAGAGCATCCAAACAAACATGAAACTTACTTGCTTTTAAAACTTGAGGTAACTACTGCATTCACAGAGAGTTTGGTGAAGCCAGTGTTTTGAAGTTGTTTGTAAATGAATACACATTCAAATCAGCAAATGAAACAGAATTCTTTTTTGGTTTTCTAAAGCAAAGAATTCAATGCATTCAGCCAACATTAGGGAAAAGCAGTGTTTTCAAAGTGATTGTAATTGAAAACACATGCTTAGCAGTGTAAGAAACAGGAATCTACTTTGGTTTAAAAAGTGAGGAAACAGCAGCTTTTGCAGAGCAAATGCAGTGGCTGGTCATTCGTTGTAAGTGTTAACAAGTGAATGGATGCCAATGTAAGGAGTATATTGCTTAGTTTTGAAAACTGAAGAAACCAGTGTTTTGGCATAGCATTAGGTAAAATCATTGTCTTTACTTTGATAATGAGTGAAAGCCGGCGCACTGCATCCAAACAAATGAGTATCTTCTTAACTTTTAAAGTTGAATTAACTGCTTCATTCCGCAGTCTGTTATGGGAAACCAGTGTTTGGAAGATGAATTTAAGTGAAAACAGAGGCATAGTAGCAAATAAAGACAAACCATATTTTGGATTGGAAAATGAAGAAAACACTGCTTTGACTTAGAATTAGGTAAAATCCGTGTGTTGGCATGTGAGTGAAAGTAAGTGCATAGCAGCCAAACAATCAAGAATCTTGCTTACCTTTCAAACTTGAATTAAATACTGCATTCACAAAGAGGTAGGTGAAACCACTGCCTTGAAATGGATTTTAAGTGAAAACACATGCAAATCAGCCAGCGACACTGGTTTCCTTTTTAGTTTCCTGAAGCAAAGAACTCACTGCATTCAACCAGCGTTCAGGAAAAGCAGTGTTTTCAAGTTGATTGCAATCGAAAACACATTCTTAGACATATAAGAAACAAGAATCTTAGTTAGGTTTCAAAAGTGAGGAACTGACAGCTTTGGCAGAGTAAAAGCAGTGGTTGGTCATTTGTTGTAAGTGATAACAAGGGATTAGGTGCCAATATAAGGAGTATATTGTGTAGTTTTCAAAACTGAAGAAAACAGTGTTTTGGCATAGCATTATGTAAAAGCAGTTTTTTTACATTGATAACGAGTGAAAGCAAGCGCACAGCAGCCATAAAAATAAGTATTTTCCTAACTTTTAAAGTTGAATTAACTGCCGCTTTCGCAGCCTGTTAGGTGAAACCAGCGAGTTGAAAATGAATTTAAATGAAAACACAGGCATAACATCTGATAAAACAAAAATTTTATTTAGTTTTGTAAAGTGAAGAAACCACAGCATTGGATTAGACTTAGGTAAATGCTGTTTGTTGAAATGTGAGTGAAAGCAAGGGCATAGCAGCCAAACGAACAAGAATCTTACTTACCTTTCAAACTTGAAGAAACTAACGCATTCACAGAGGGTTAGGTGAAACTAGTGTTTTGAAATTCATTGTAAATGAATACACAGGCAAATCAGCCAATGAAACAAGTTTCTTTTCTGGTTTTCTAAAGCAAAGTTCTCAATGCATTCAGCCAAAGTTAGGGAAAAGTCGTGTTTTCAAATTGATTGTAATTGAAAGAACATGTATAGCATTGTAAGAAACAAATATATTACTTATAATTTAAAAGTGAGGAACTGGCAGCTTTGGCATAGTAAAAGCAGTGTTTTGACATTCATTGTAAGTGAAAACAAGTGCATAGCTGCCAATGTAATGAGTATATTGCTTAGTTTTGAAAACTGAAGAAACCAGTGTTTTGGCATAGTATTATGCAAAAGCAGTGTTTTTACATTGATAATGAGTGAAAGCAACTGCATAGCAGCCAAACAAACAAGAATCTTACTTAACTTTCAAAGTTGAAGTAGCTACTGCATACCAGAGTGTTAGGTGAAACCAGTGTCTTAAATTTGTTTGTAAAGGAATACACATGGAAATCAGCCCATGTAATAAGTTCCTTTTTCGGTTTTCAAAAGCAAAGAACACAAGGCATTCAGCTGACCTTTGGGAAAAGCAGTGTTTTCAAGTTGACTGTAATTGAAAACACATGTATAGCATTTTAAGAAACAAGAACCTGCTTAGATTTCAATAGAGAGGAACCGGCACCTTTGGCATAGCAGTCTTTTTACATTCATTTTAAGTGAGAATAAGTGCATAGCTGCCAATGTAATGAGCATATTATTTAGTTTTGAAAACAGAAGAAACTAGTGTTTTGGCATAGTTTTAAGTAAAACCAGTGCATTTACATTGATAATGAGTGAAAGCAAGTGGATAGCAGTCAAACAAACAGGTATCTTTCTTAACATCCAAAGTTGAATTAACTGCTGCATTCACAGCCTGATAGGAGAAACCAGCGTTTTGAAGATAAATTTAAGAGAAAACACAGGCATAACAGCAAATAAAAGACAAATGTTATTTAGTTTTGTAAAGTGAAGAAACAACTGCATTGGCCTAGCCATAAATAAAAGCTGTGTGTTTACATGTGTGTAAGAGCAAGGGCATAGCAGCCAAACAAACAATTTCTTATTTAACTTTCAAATTTGAAGTAACTATGGCATTCACAGAGAGTTATGTGAAACCAGTGTCTTGAAGTTGTTTGTAAATGAATACACATGCAAATTAGTCAAAGAAACAAGATTTTTTGGTATTCTAAAGCAAAGAACTCAATGCCTTCAGCCAACGTTAGGGAAAAGCAGTGTTTTCAAGTTGATTGTAATTGAAAACACATGTATAGCATTGGAAGAACCAAGAATCTTACTTAGATTTCGAAAGTGAGGAACTGGCATCTTTGACATTGTAAAAGCAATTTAAACATTGATTGTAATTATAAAGAATTGCATAGCTGCCAATTTAATGAGTATACACCTAAGTTTTGCAAACTGAAGAAACCAGTGATTGGCATAGAATTAGTTAAAAGCAGTGTTTATACATTGATGATGAGTGAAATAATTCACATAGCAGCCAAAAAAGAAGTATCTTACTTAACTTTCAAAGTTGAATTAACTGCTGCATTTACATCCTGTTACAGGAAACAAGTGTTTTAAAAAAGAATTTCAGTCAATACAAAAGCATAACACCAAATAAAAGACAAATCTTATTTAGTTTCATAAAGTGAAGAAACCACTGCATTGGCTTAGACTTAGATAAAAGCTGTGTGTTGACATATCAGTGAAAGTAAGAGCATAGGAGCCAAACAAACAAGAATCTTATTTACCTTTCAAACTTGAAGTAACTACTGCATTCACAGAGAGTTAGGTGAACCCGCGTTTTGAAGTTGTTTGTAAATGAATACACATGCAAATAAGCCAAAGAAAAACGTTTCTTTTTTGGTTTTCTAAAGCAAAGATCTCAATGTGTTCAGCCAACGTTAGGGAAATGCAGTGTTTTCAAGTTGATTGTAATTGAAAACACATGTATAGCATTTTAAGAAACAAGAATCTTACTTAGATTACAAAAGTGAGGAACCAGTAGCTTTTGCATAGTAAAAGAAGTGTTTTGACATTCAATGCAAGTGAAAACAAGTGCATAGCTGCCAATGTAATCACTATATTGGTTAGTTTTGAAAACGGAAGAATCCAGTGTTTTGGCATAGTATTAGGAAAAAGCAGTGCTTTTACATTGATAATGAGTGAAAGCAAGCGCATAGCAGCCAAACAAACAAGCATCTTACTTAACTTTCAAAGTTGAATTAGCTGCTGCATTCAAAGCCTGTTAGGGGAAACCAGGGTTTTGAAGATGAATTTAAGTGAAAACATAGGTATAGCAGCAAATGAAAGACAAAATTTATTTAGTTTTGTAAAGTGAAGAAACCACTGCATTGGATTAGCTGCCTTAAGAAAAAGCTGTGTGGTCATATGTGAATAAATGCAAGGGCATAAAATCAAAATAAACAAGAATCTTACATACCTTTCAAATTTGAAATAACTACTGCATTCACAGAGAGTTAAGTGAAACCCCTGTATTGAAGTTGTTTGTAAATGAATACACATGCAACTCAGCTAAAGAAAAAAGTTCCTTTTTTGGTTTCCTACAGCAAAGGACTCAATGCATTCATCCACATTAGGGAAAAGCAGTGTTTTCAAGTGGATTGTAATTGAAAACAGATGTATAGCATTGTAAGGAACAAGAATCTTACTTAGATTTCAATAGTGAGGATCCGGCAACTTTGGAATAGTAAAAGCAGTGTTTTGACATTCATTGTAAATGAAAACAAGTGCATAGCTGCCAATGTAATGAGTATATTGCTCAGTTTTGAAAACTGAAGAAACCAGTGTTTTGGCATACCATTAGGTAAAAGCAGGGTTTTTACATTGATAATGAGTGAAAACAAGCACATAGCAGCCAAACTAACAAGTATCTTACTTAACTTTCAAATTTTAATTAACTGCTGCATTCAAAGCCGGTTTTGGGAAACCAGGTTTTGGAAGATGAATTTAAGTGAAAACACAAGCATAGCAGCAAATAAAAAACAAATCTTATTTAGTTTTATAAAGTGAAGAAACCACAGCTTTGGCTTAGGCTGAGGTTAAAGCTGTGTGTTTAAATGTATGTGAAAGCAAGGACATAGCAGACAAACAAAAAAGAATCTTACTTTTCTTTCAAACTTGAAGTAACTGCTGCATTCACAGGGTGTTAGGTGAAACCACTGCCTTGAAATTGATTTTAAGTGAATACCCATGCAAGTCAGCCAATGATACAAGTTTCCTTTTTTTGTTTTCTGAAGCAAAGAACTCACTGCATTCATCTAGCATTCAGGAAAATCAGTGTTTTCAAGTTGATTGCAATTGAAAACACATGCTTAGCAGTGTTAGAAACAAGAATCTTAGTTTGGATTCAAGACTGAGGAAATGGCATTTTTCACAGAGAAAAGGAGTGGGTTCGTCATTCGTGGAAAGTGAAAAAAAGTGAATAGTTGCAAAAGTAAGGAGTATATTGCTTAGTTTCAAAACCTGAAGAAACCAGTGTTTGGCATAGTATTAGGTAAAAGCATAGTTTTTACATTGATAATGAGTGAAAGCTAGTGCATAGCAGCCAAACAAACAAGTATCTTAATTCACTTTCAAAGTTTAGTTAACTGCTCCATTCACAGCCTGTTACGGGAAACTAGTGTTTTGAAGATGATTTTAAGTGAAAACGCAGGCATAGCAGCATATAAAAGATAAACCTTATTTAGTTTTGTAAACTAAGAAACCAATGCAATGGGATAGCCTTAGGTAAAAGCTGTGTCTTGACATGTGAGTGAAAGCAAGGGTGTAGCAGCGAAACAAAAAAGAACCTTACTTACCTTTTAAACTTGAAGTACCTACTGCATTCACAGAGAGTTAGGTCAATCCACTGTCTTCAAGATGTTTGTAAATGAATACACAAGCAAATCAGCCAATGAAATTAGTTTCTTTTTTGGTTTTCTAAAGCAGAGTACTCAATGTATTCAGTCAAAGTTAGGGAAAAGCAGTGTCTTCAAGTTGGTTGTAATTGAAAACACATGTATAGCATTGTAAAAAAGAAGAATCTTACTTAGATTTCCAAAGTGAGGAGACGGCAGCTTTGGCATAGTAAAAGCAGTGTTTTGACCTTCATTATAAGTGAAAAATAGTGCACAGCTGCCAGTATAATGAGTTTTCTGCTCAGATTTGAAAACTGAAGAAACCAGTGTTTTGGCATAGCATCAAGAAAAAGCAGTGTTTTTACATTGATGATGTGTGAAAGGAACTGCATAGCAGTGAAAAAAACAAGTATCTTACTTAACTATCAAAGTTGAAATAATTGCTGCATTCACAGCCTGTTATGGGAAACCAGTGTTATAAAGATGAATTTCAGTGAAAACACAGGCATAGCAGCAAATAAAAGAGAAATCGTTTTTAGTATTGTAAAGTGAAGAAACCACTGCATTTTGTTAGACTTAGGTATATGCTGTGTGTTGACATGTGAGTGAAAGCAAGTGCATAGCAGCCAAAGAAACAACAATCTTACTTACCCTTCAAACTTGAAGTAACTACTGCATTGCCAGAGAGTTTGTGAAACCAGAGTCTTGAAGTTGTCTGTAAATGAATACACATGAAAACCTGCTAATGAAACAAGTTTTTTTTTTTTTATTTTCTAAAGCAAACAACTCAATGCATTCAGCCAACGTTAGGGAAAAACTGTGTTTTCCAGTTGATTGCAATTGAAAACAAATGTATAGCATTGCAAGAAACAAGAATCTTACTTAGAATTCTAAAGTGAGGAACCCGCAACTTTGGCATAGTGAAAGCAGTGTTTTGACATTCATTGGAAGTGAAAACAAGTGCATAGCTGCCAATGTAACGAGTATTTTGCTAAGTTTTGAAACTGAAGAAACCAGTGTTTTGGCACAGTATTAGGTAAAAGGAGAATTTTTACATTAATAATGAGTGAAAGCAAGCACATAGCAGCCAAGCAATTATCTTAATTAACTTTCAAATTTGAATTAACTGCTGCATTCGCAAGCTGTTAGGGGAAACCAGTGTTTAGAAGATGAATTATGTGAAAACACAGGCATAGCAGCAAATAAAAGACAAATCTTATTAAGTTTTCTAAAGTGAAGAAACCACTGCATTGGCTTAGCCTTAGGTAAAATCTGTGTGTTGACATGTGAGTGAAAGCACGGAATAGCAGTCAAACAAACAAGAATCTTACTTACCTTTCAAACTTGAAGTAACTACTGCATTCACAGAGTGTTAGGTGAAACCAGTTTCTTGAAGTTAATTGTAAATTAATACATATGCAAATCGGCAAAGAAACAATATTCTTCTTTGGTTTTCTAAATCAAAGAACTCAATGAATTCAGCCAGAGTTAGGGAAAAGCAGTGTTTTCAAATTGTTTGTAATTGAAAACACATGTATAGCATTGTAAGAAATAAGAAACTTACTTAGATTTAAAAAGTGAGCAACTGGCAGCTTTGGCATAGTAAAAGCAGAGTTTTGACATTCATTGTAAGTGGGAACAATTGCATAGCTACCAATGTAATGTGTATATTGCTTAGTTTTTAAAACTGAAGAAACCAGTGTTTTGGCATAGTATTAGGCAAAAGCGGTGTTTTTACATTGATAGTGAGTGAAAGCAAGCACATATAAGCCAAATACTCAAGTATCTTACTTAACTTTCAAAGGTGAATTAACTGCAGCATTCACAGCCTGTTTGGGGAAACCAGTGTTTTGAAGATGAATTTAAGTTAAAACACAAACAGAGAAGCAAAAAATATAAATCCTATTTAGTTTGGTAAAGTGAAGAAACCACTGCATTTCCTTAGCCTTAGGTAAAAGCTGTGTGTTGACATGTGAGTGAAAGCAAGTGCATAGCAGCCAAAGAATCAAGAATCTTACTTAACTTTCAAACTTGAAGTAACTGCAGCATTCACAGAGAGTTAGGTGAAACCAGGGTCTTGAAGTTGATTGTAAATGAATACCCATGCAAATCAGCCAAGGAAACAAGTTTCTTTTTTGGTGTTCTAAAACAAAGCAATCAGTGCATTCAGGAAACTTTACGGAAAAGCAACGTTTGCAAGTTCATTGTAATTGAAAATACGTGTATAGCATTGTAAGAAAAGAGAATTGTACTTAGATTTTGAAAGTGAGAAAGCAGCAGCTCTAGCATAGTAAAATAATGTTTTGACATTCATTGTAAGTGAGAACAACTGCATAGCGGCCAATGTAATGAGTATATTGCTTTGTTTTGAAAACAGAAATAACCAGTGTTTTGGCCTAGTATTAGGTAAAGGCACTGTTTTTACTTTGATAATGAGTGAAAGCTAGTGCATAGCACCCAAAAAGCAAGTATCTTAGTTTACTTTCAAAGTTTAAATAACTGCTGCATTCACAGCCTGTGATGGGAAGCCGGTCTTTAGAAGATGAACTTCAGAGAAAACACTGGCATAGCCGCAAATAAAAGACAAATTTTATTTAGTTGTTTTAAGTGAAGAAACTACGGCATAGGCTTAGCATCAGGTAAAACCTGTGTGTTGACATATGAGTGAAAGCAGGGGCATAACAGCCAAACATTTTGGAATC
>JAQZBX010006733.1:0-52462 GCA_029593785.1 Cabassous unicinctus | reverse complement strand
AAAAGAACTGAACCTGTAGGTACCTCACAGAAAAATACATTTATTAAAAGTCATAAGGTTGCTCATACTCTACGGAGGTCAAGATTATCAGACTTGGAGGCTCAGCTTCCAGGAACCCTGCCAAAGCCTCACCATGGGCCTGTTCCAACAAAGACCCCAGCACGGCTGCCACCAGAGTCAGATACAACAGTTAACACTCATATGTTACGCTCTGCACAACGTGATCTTCTCCTCTGCCACCCTGGCAACCCAACTCCTCAGAGATGGGCTATGACTCACCAGGAAAGCATTTAGAGAATTATCCCTGTTGGCCCTTGCTTGCTGTAGTTGTTCCCCTCATAATTAAAGTCTTGATTGTATCTAGTTAGCAAATTCTAGGTCAAATACTTGAGCCCTCCATCAAGAATGGCTGGGAAAGCAAGTTTCAGGCCTCTAACTTGAGAAGAGAGACTCTTAATATAGGAACTCCACTAAATATAAACAACATTTTCAAGCCCTGCTGCATGGCTCAAAAACAAGGCAAAGGTCTGTATCACTATTGCATTCCCAGCACATAACACAGTGTTGTCACACTTTAAGCATTCCATAAATAGTTACTAGGTGAATGAATGGATCGATCATGATCATGTTCCAGAGGATATATTTTCCTTGTGTTGGTGTCAATGTTTTTTTGAGGACTGGATTTATAAAATATGTAGATACATAGAACAACTTTTTTTCAATGTTTTAAAATCCATGGCAATAATCACTGAAGAGAGATGCAGAGAATTGCCAAAGAAATGGAAAAAGTGACATTTTCAAGGTTAGTGTTGGTTAATACATTTTTATACATTATCTCCTGGACTGCTTCTTATGATGTTGAAGTGGTCCCGCATATTCCAGTCAGGCTCTTTTATCAAATTAAGGAAACCCAGGTCAAAGGTCTTTTCAACATTGAAAAAGGACTATTGATAATAATGCAATTATTACATTAATAATCTGTGTAAGTAAAAAATGTCTTTTCTATCCCCTTTGGGGTCAGATATTCAAATTTTCAGATAATAGAATGTTAATAGATTACAAACACCATATATTTACTTTATAACACTCTTAGCTAGGTCTAAGGCAGTGTCCTACAAATACATTTCTATTTAGGCAGTGAAACATATGAATATTCATATTAAGTAAAATTGATATTATATTTATATTATAAGTAGCTTTACATCTGTTCATATCAGGTTTTGCTCCAAAATGAGTTATAAAGCTTTGTGGATTTTTAAATTGTGGATAACAGATTATAGAACTCTAAATTTATCCCGTGTCAATGCATTAAGTGTATCACTTTTTTCTTGTTACTGTGATCAACTTTCTTCATTAAACTATTCAATTTATTTCTAGTATACTGATCTTAACATAGACATTATACACATTCACTTTTTTTTACCTTTTGATTGAGAAGGTTCAGACAGAAAAATAGTTGATAAAATAATTTATATTTTTTCTTAAACTTCCTTCTCCATATGTAACAAACTCATGTCTTACTAAAGCTTTTAAGTACATTCTGCAATTTTCAACAGACTGTTTCTGCTTTATTTCACTAGCTCCTTGTGAGTGTCCATTGACAATTTCATTAACACTTGCTAGGCTCGGATCTACTTAGGTTCTCCCATTATCTATTATTTTAAATTTGTATTTGAATGTATTGTCTTAAATTACTGATTAAAGTCCCCAGGTGACACATAATTTAAAGATATTGTTAAAAAATAGCATTTTTATTTTAGTTTCCCAAAGGACTGCTGATGCAAAGTACCAGAAATGTGTTGGCTTTTATAAAGGATATTTGTTTGGGGTAAAAGCTTACAGTTCCTAGGCCGTGAAAAGTTCAACCATAAGAGGTGCTTTCTCACCAAAGCCAGTTGTCATGTGTTGAAGCAAGATGGCAGGCGATCTCTGACTAGTCTGTCCTTCCCTTCTGGGCTTCCTCTCTCAGGCTCAGCTACTCTGCTTTTTTCCTGATTTCAGCTGCAAGCTGGCATAGGGCTTGTCTCTTGGGCTTCCTATATCAGTCTCGGCTGTTTCGCTCTCTTACCAAGTTCAGCTGTAAACTATCAGGCATATAGCAGGACTGGTCTCCTCTTGAGCTGCTCCATGGGCCCTGCCTCTTGGGGTTTCATGCTTAAGCAATCCTCTCTCTTACACAGCAGGATCAAACATGGTAGTTCCCTTTCTCCTCCTCTCTCTGTCATTGTGAGTACATTTTTATCAGACCCAGCAAGGGGCAGGGATCAACCTGAGTCGCACCTCACTGGTGTAGTCCAGTAAAAATCATACAGCAATCTTAACAGCTAATCTAATCAAAAGCCCCTCAGTTGAATTTAATGCAATCAAAGGGTATCACATCCAGAGGAATAGATTAGTTTACAAACATAATCTTTCTCTTTTGGGGATACATAAAATAATCTCAAACTGTCACAATTTCCAAAATAGAGTGATGTTTAATATACAGAGATGAGCAATAAACTGTTCTTGTACTTGATCATTGCCCATCCAGCCAGAATCAGCTCAAATAAAACTAAGATTCTGAAAACCCCTTTACTGTGCAAGAATAGCTACCACATGTTAATTATTAATGCAGTTTCTCTTCCCTGTACGTGTGGATTTAAATTATTAACTGGCAATGATTGGAACCATTCCTGGATTCTCATTTCCCAAAGTATAACTTTATTTGCAACATTTTTAAAAATTCAAAATGTGTTGAACAATATTCCTTGCTGTTTTCTGTCTCTACAAAATACAGTGCTATTTCAATGGGAAGTCAATTAAATTGCAATGATAGATTTGACATTTATCATTTTTAAACTAAGTTTGTTTAGTATTTTAAACAATAGAGCAACAGATATTACACTCTTCCCTACTAATAGCTATAATTTCAAGCTTTGATATTGTGCAATGCTAATTTGGATAAGCATTCCAACATGATGTTGATGACTACATGGAAATTTTAGTTTTATTTATAATTTTTACTAATACCCTCAGATTTTCTAATGATAAATTAATAGTTTTGTTTTCAGGCTTTGGAAATTTTGTGGATAATATTTTTAGAAGAGACATGAATTCATACCTTTTCTTTTTTCTTGACAAAAATTTTGAAGAACTCTCCCTTAGGAATAATATCTTCTTTGATAATAGTCATCGGGAAGAAGAGGGCCATTATTAAGGAAAAATGTTATTGATCCTACCACAGCACACTCTACAATATACCTGAATTCAGAGTATTCCAACACTGGCCAATATACCCTATTTCCAATACTTCCATTGCCTTGAATTTAAAAATGTAAATGGCATAGAAAGTTCATCAGTGGTTTTTGATGTCTTGATTAAAGGAGTCCTCTCAACACTAATGACTGGAATCATCACTTTGTTCCCCAGAGGTTTTTGCATTCCATGGCAGTGCAGCATGGAAAGATGCTGACTGGCTGAACAAAATTATTCTTCTTTTGTAAAGTGAGAGAAGAGAAATTGTCAAAGAAGAATGGCGAATAGAGAGCCAACAATAAACATAGACTGTAGGTCTGGTTTTTAGGAAGAAGCGGTTATTTAAATAGATGTTTGAATACTGATTCCTTTACACATCTGTATGCCCATGCTTGCCAAAGTATGTGTATACTAATGTGAAGACCAAGCTCTAGGATGATATTTATCTTCTGTCTTACTGTATCTCTTCCCACACAGAAGTCTACTCTCAAGTGCCCTGATTTGAGAATCCTGGATTTAGGTTTCTGGCCTTAGCAGGGCTTGACTTATGTTTATAACTAAAATGTCAGTTTCCTGGGGAGCCTCAAGTTCCCTGGACATATGGAGTCACATAGTATTGACAATTTAAAATTAAATAAAATGGATCAAGATTCCAATTTGTGGGCTTATATTCCCCTGGTTCCTTCTTGGTCTCATGTCTAATCTGTCACATTCATTTTATGTCTTATCTTTCTTCCAAGCAAATAAAATCTTGTCAGCCTCCTTCCCTAGACTGCTTCAGGTCTGTTACTAAATTGCTGAGCCTCCACCTCCATTTGTCCCAAGAAACTCAAAATTCCCCAACTTTAATCATAGCAATTCAATTCTCTCTTGATTCCCACTCGGCTGTGGCAAGGGAGACATGTCCCCATTTAACTCTCAATACATTTTCCTAAATAGATAGAGTCGTCTCCCTAAAAGGAATTCTTACATAAACATGTTCTGTTTCAAATTATGGTCCTAATTATTCTACATATTTTCTCCCTTTTCACTCTCATGATTCTTCATGGTTTTCTTTTTGCTTTTGTTTAGATGAAATGATACAGACCTTCTTTCCAGAGAATCATCCCTTATTGCTATATTTTGAATAACATAAATTTCATCTTATGTGGATCATTTTAAAAAATCTAAGAATGTATCCATTTTTGTAAATTATTAGGCCAAGTAAAATGTTTTCTTTGTTCTTGATAATATTGTGATGCTCAGAAACTTAGTTATGTTTTCCTTGGAAATTGTACACTAGCTAGTTACTTTGATTATACACCCTTTGATTTCTGGATACTTTCCCCAGATTTAAACAATTGAAAACTATAATGATATTTTGTTTCCTCAGAAACATTTAAATGCCTGGTATGGGGACTTAATATTGAAATATAATGTTTGACCTTTTAATTAACCATGGAATGTGTAGGGCATAAATCCTAGGATATATAAAACTAAAGTTTGGACCTTCAATATGTTAATAAGCACCTAATAGTGTTGCCTGGTAATTTGTTCTTTTACATAACTTTCAGGTTGTTTTACTGGAATGATTTCCTAAAACAGTATATTTCAATACTGGTAGCATATTAGAATTACTTGGGGGAGATTTAAGAAAATAGCAATACCTGAACCCCACCCCCAGATTCTGAAATAATCATCATGGGATGGGTTCCAGGTGTTTTTTATTGTTTTGTTTTGTGTTGTTTTTTTATAAATTGGGTGTTTCAAATATGTAGCAGAGTAACGTGAGGATAATGTTTCCATTCTTATTTGCCATCACAGCAAGTTCTACCTTCATAACTTGAAACTAGTTCCTAGGGTACTAGCAGTCCCTTTGTTTCCTCATCCCATTTTTATTCTGTTCTTCAGTCTGTGCACCTATATTCTAAACCTTATATAGAATATTGTCATGGGGGTGGAAAATTCAAATTTTCTTCAAAGAAATATTAAATGGGGTAAATGTGGATGAATTCCAAGCTGTGAAATATATGACATATGGTGTCTCAGAAAAACATTGAAGCATGACATTGATATCACTTGTATCAAAGATAAACTTTTATAATGGAAAAAAGACAATATTCATTCTCTATCCTAACATGGTATTACTGAGGATAAAATGTTATATGTACAGTTTTTAAAAAGTGGACAGTCACCTAAAAACTGTTTGGCCCTCTCATAAACAGTGCAGTGTAATTATAGCTTTCCAAAACGCTGAAATACCATACTTTGCTATTCTACCACATGTCTACCTCTAAGGGTTTAAATCCCTTCTCCCTATCCCCTTTAATACTGGAGAGATGTCTGTGTTTGTGGACATCAGCCCTAAGTGATGACTAACATCACATGCTAGCTGCTTTTCTGCCAACTATGTAGAAAGCAGGACCTCAGAGTGTGAATGCTATATAAGTTAACTGAGATTGGAAGGACATGACCAAGGAATGACCTCATCTCAGCTGGCTCTTATATGCTCCTTGAGGCAGATTATTGCTTCTAAAATTATTGTTAATGAAAAGTTAAGTTTGGAAGGGATGAGTGGATGGTGCCAGGTTCCCGTTATCCTCTGAGATGGTTATGGCATTTGGCTTTTGACTGTAGGGCTAAGGTGTAAGATAATCTTTGATGAGAAGCTGTGTCCTGACATCACTAAGAAACTGAGTTTATTGGATCAATGATGTATAAAATCACATGACTTCCGGTTAAGGGTATTTCAATATGAGTGTCAGAGAATAACAAAAATCTCAAAAGGGTAACAAATGAAGAAAATATTCTAAAGAAATTTCTTATTGCACAATTGAGCAATAATAATAAATTTATAGCAAGTTTTGTTTGAGATCCTTTCTTAAAATAATAAGAAATCATTCTGTCTAAAGTTTAAATGGTTTCTTATCATACATGTCCTAGAATTTGCATCTTTCATACAATTTTTTTTTAGAATTATACATATTCATTTAAGCAGTCTAATTACTTCATTTTAACTTCTGTATAGTTACTAATTCATTCATACAATGCAACTGATGGATGGACACATGGAAGTTTGTTATAGCATTTTTCTCTACTTTTGTGAATGTTTAAATTTTTCCATAATAAAAAACTAAAAATAAAATACTAAATGAAAAAGGTAATTATTGATTATTAAAAAACAACTATATACAAAAAAATTAAATTAGCAATGATAGAAAATTCCTAGAAACCAAAAACCAAAATTGAATCAAGGAGAAATAGAAAACCTGAATAGTTCTATAATTATTAACAAAATTGAAACAATAATTGAAAGTCTTGTAATAGGGGAAAATTACAAACTCAGCTATTCCTATTCCAAAGAAACCTCTCCCTAATTCATTTCATGGGACTTTTATATCTTTGACACCAAAATCAGTGTAGACGAGAAAAGAATAAGTATATGCTGTTCTCCCTTGTGAAAATATATGCAATAATTCTACCCAAAATGTTAACAAAACAAACAATATATAAGAAAATATATGTTATGACAAATGTTAGGTTTTATTTCAGGACTGTGATGCTGTCCACAGAACATAAAATTGTAATTCACCACAAAACAATTTAAATAACACATTAATAGACTTTGATAAAATCTAGGCTTTTCAATGCAAAGCACGTAAATTCTTCAGAAATTCCCTATTCTGAAAAAAAGTACCCACAAAAGACCATGCAACAAACATTAAATTTAGAAGTGAAATAATAAAAGTTTTATTCTTAAAGTCAAGAGAAACATAAAAATAACCTATTATTGATTCTGTTCTTCCATTTATTAGAGGTATTTGCAATCGCAAGACAAACATAAAAAGAAACAGCAAAGGGCAATCTAGGTTTGGAAAGGAAAATCAAACAGTCTAAATAAAAAATGAAAGTTAATTTAACTTTTATACAAATCAAAAATAAAATTTTAAAAATTGGGGAAAGGATTTAGCTCAAGTGGTTGAGTGCCTGCTTCCCATGTATGAGGTCCAGGGTTCAATCCCCAGTACCACTGTAAAAAAAAAAAAAAATCATTCACACTAGCAATGAACATATAATGACATTAGAAACAAATATATGAAGATCTATGCAAGTACTGTATGTAAATAATAATAAAGTATTGTTGTCAGTAATTGAATAAAACCTAAATAGAGAGAGAAATTATATTTATGGAGAATAAGGCTCAGTATAATAAAGATATCAGTCCTTTCCAAATTGGTATGTTGATTCAACACAGCCCCCGCTACCTCACAAGAGGACTTTTTTTTCATATTGCTGAAAGTTATTTTCCGATTTATCTGGAAGAGGAAAGACCCAAGAATGTCCACAATACTCCTAATGAAGAAGACCAACTGAAAGGATTGAGTTATAAAATATCAATACAATAAAAAGTAATGATAAATAAGGTAGTATGTATTGGAGTATCAATAGACATATCTACTATCAATTCAATGCAATTCAACATATTTTTTTAGCACCCATTGTATTCTGATTTTGTGTAAAGGTTCGGTGATATAGCAGCAAATAAAGTAATTAACCTCTGTCTTTATGGAGCTTACTGTATAACAAGGGAAGAAAAACAATTAGATGTATAAGTAAAATATATTACATACTAGATGGTGATAAGTGCTATGGAGATATA
Source organism: Cabassous unicinctus (assembly GCA_029593785.1). Taxonomy (NCBI): domain Eukaryota; kingdom Metazoa; phylum Chordata; class Mammalia; order Cingulata; family Chlamyphoridae; genus Cabassous; species Cabassous unicinctus. The sequence continues at coordinate 44,589 of JAQZBX010006733.1, read as the reverse complement.
TTAAGCAAGGAAGGTATATAAAAAGTGCATGTATGTTTGTGAAGGAAAGGATAGGGTACAATTTTAGATAGGTAAACCAGGGAAGTCCTAATTGGGAAGGTGACATTGGGATAAAAGTTAATAGAAGTGATAAATACAAAGAGAACAATCATGTATCAAAATGGGCATAGTTGGAGAAATTATTATTTAATAAATTGTTCTGGGACAATTTAGTTACCAATATAAAAATGAAATTTGATTTCCATCTCAAACAACAATTAAAAAAATCCAGTTGAATTAAAGATATAATGTGAATGGCAAAACCTCAAAACTATAGGAAAAAATATCTGGACTAAGAAAGAATTTTTAAAATAAGATCCAAAAAAGATCAAACCATAATGGAAAATATTCATAAATTTGAGTACATTAAAATGAGTCAAATATAGTATAATGGCATTGAGAAAACAATTTGGAGATGCTTGAAATGTTATAATTGAAAAAGAGTTATTATCCAAAATATATATACATGTTCTACAAATTAATAAGAAACCAATATTAACAAGGAACAAAGTAATTAGGGAAAGTCAAGCAACCCAATGCGGAAAAAGAAAAAAAATAAGGAAAGATAAGGAAAATCATGAAAAGGTGTCTCGCAGGACTGGGAATATGAATAGTTAATCAAAATATGAAAAGATGCTCAAACTCACTAGTAATCAGGGAAAGATGAACTCAAAATGAAATATCCTTCTATATTTAATAAACTGTAAAATATAAATAATTGTCTTTACAAAGTTGTGATTTATGGAGCAGAAGAACTCAATATACTGAGGGTGGAAGTGAATAGTGATACATTCAGTTTCAAAAACTACATGATACATTTCCTCTCTTAGATGATATTTTCATAATACAAATATTTTTAAAATTATCATTTATTAGGACTGTACCATGAGCCAGATGTGGTCATATATTATCTATTTAATCATTGTAACAACTGAAAGCAATCATAGTTTTTGCCTTCATTTTAACTATTAGGAAACCATGAACTGGAGAAATTAAGTAGGCAAGAGAGCTCAGTCAGTAGTACAGGGTGTGGGGTTGGGTGGAGGGTGGATAGAATGCACAGGTATGACCTTACTAGTAGGTGGCATTTGAGCAAAGCCTTGAAAGAAGTCTCAGGGAAGAGTGGGGTGAGGGTCTGCCCTAGTACACGAGAACAACGTAATGGGTGGGTAATTCAGAATGAGTTGGGGGAAGAAGATGAGAAGTAAAAGGGTTAGAGTATGGCAGATGTCAAAGGACTTTGACTTTTACCCATTGAAGGGCTTTGAAGAGAGGAGTGGTGTCATCTGTCATGTGCTTTATGAGTAGCATGATGACTGCTCTTTTGAGCAGGGACTCTGGGAGAGTCAGGGCAGAAGCATTGAAATTAGTTAGGAGATGCCTGACATGAGGGTTGTAGCTGTGGAAGTGGTGAAGAGTGATTTGGATTTGGTGGAGGATTGGATCTGGCATTTAAGGGTAAGAAGAGACAAAGGAACTCCAAGGTTTTTGGCCTGAACAACTCAAAGCTAATAAAGCCAGCAATTAGCTACGTAATATCACTCACACAATTTCCTTGAGCCTTTTCATTCATACAATCTACTGGGTTGGTGAGAGCCCATCTTCCTTTGTTTATTCAGTAATAAAGAGATTATTTTAATGTTAACGTTTTTAGAATTGTCTAACTATTTGAGTATATGTGGAATTGTGGATACTCATTGCTTAACTTGCTGAAAAATATGTTTTTAACCTTGAAAAGTTAGGGAAGAAGAAGAAAAATGTCTTCTTAGGTGTTGCTTCCAGATCTTTCATTGAAGCAGGCTTCTTCCAATCTTTGGGAGTTGTTGGTTTCAGCAGCTATTGGCAACAATGATTTCCTTCACTTGTTTTAAAGAGGTCAAGAGGCTGCTGGTGAGACCCAGCATGGCAACTGATATAAGGGGAGAAACTGCAAGTACTCTCAGAAAATTCCACGTTCCATTGGGTGTTGTGCTGTCATGTTTATGCCAAAACATTAAGAACAATTTAAGGCAGTCTGTTTTGTCTCTAATGAGTGTACTTCAGGGGAGAACTGGAGGAGAATGAGCTTCAGCTAGATAATGTGGTTGAATAGTTAGAGGTTAAGTTATTTGCTGTTTTTACTGTATGCTCTTGTTTCCTGATCCATGCATTAGCACACTTCATCAGAGTGGGGTGCTATAACATTGTCTTTTATGAAAATGAAATCTTTTTAATAAATGTAAAATCAATATTTAGGCGAGTCACTGTACTAAGTGAAGCGGGTTGGTATTTTGCCAGCATTATTTTGCCCAGGAATCATCACTGCTAATTAGTGCTGTTATGAGGCTCATTAAAATAAATCTCAGCTTCTCAACTCAGGTCTCCTGTATTTGATGAGGCCCCGTTTTTACAAATCACTGGTGACTACATTTCCCTAAAAGTCCTTGATTGCTGTCTGAGCTTCCTTCCTTTCCTCAGCTCTGCCCCATCCAATTCCTATTACTGATTTAAAGCTCTATTAATTTCCATTGTCATTATTATATTACCTGTGTGTGTTTGTGTGCGTGTGTGTGTGTGTGTGTGTGTGTGAGGGAGAGAGAGAGAGAGAGAGAGAATGAAAGGCACAGAGAGGCTGCTTTCTTTTATATATACTTTATTCATTTGTAACAACTCATGTAAAGTTTCTTTCTATTTTGAAATTAAGAGTTGGTGGTTTAGAGTCTCTTTTATTTTTTAAACAATAAATAACTCCCTTTCTCCTTATTAGATTTTCTCTCAAACTCTCAGGAGTAAAATAATATAAATTCCATTTTTGTGTAGTCTAAGAACAGGCAAAATGACACTGTAATGATTCAAGCCAGCAAGTTAATACTCTGGGGGGTATGAATTGGGAAGGAGCATGAAAATCCTTTGTCTAATGATGGAAATGTTCTGTATCTTTTTTGGATTGGTGGTTGCATGGGTATATGATTGTAAAACTCATTCACTTAAAGTCTTTTTACTTTAATGTATATAAATTAGACCTAAGAAAATTTAAATCCACTTACTCTTCATCCATCTGCCTATCAACTCCTGTCTATTTAGCTCACCAAATCACTTCTTTAGATGCCTCTCTATTATCTTAAACACATTGCAGTTCTTTGCATCCTCCAGATATATACTTAAGATCTGACAAATACAAGAAATATTAAATAAAATATATATTTAAAAGTAGGCAGTAGATATAGCTCAAGTAGTTGAGTGCCTCCTTTCCACATATGAGGTCCCGGGTTTGATCCCGGGTACCTCCTGAATAATAATAATAATAATAATAATAATAATAATAATAATAATGGTTGTCAGGGCCCAAATTTCTGCAAAAGATAAAATTTTGCTATTGAAACTCAAAACACATTTCATAACATCATTTGAGTACCATTATGTATGGAAGTAAAAATCAGTAGAGGAAAATTCTCATTGGAACAATAGTATAGAAAGTTTGAAGAATTATTTTGGTATCAACAAAAAGCTAAAGAAACAAGCACACTCTCCTTTAGAAATGCCTAGTTTCCCTGATTGTGGGGTCATAGAGGAAAAGTCCTCAGAGCTTTCGTTCTAAATCTCTACATTTCTATCTCTCTGCATATCGATATCTGTATTTATATCTGTCTCTGTGCTGTATCTATAGATTTGATACATAAGGAAAGATTTCAGAGTTGTTATTTTTTTTCAGTAGTATTGGTAACGAAATGTTTGGGGTATAAACATAGGAGTGGGTGGCTGAGATGGGCTGGAGGGCAAGACCATTAGAGAAGAAGAGGTCAAGGAAATGAAATATTTTATAAATGAATCCATATTGAACAAGAGGACACAGTTCTGATGAGAGGAGTGCAGATTCTAAAGAAGAGACAATTCTTTGAAGCTCATGCCATTTAAAAAATTTTCAGACTAATAAACAGGAATTTTCTAGCAGTTCAAATCTGCGGGCAGCAGCAAAACTCAATCACATGATAATGAACCAAGAGCTAAAAGCACGAAGAAAAGAATTGTAGAATATTTGTAGAAGACTTCAGTAAGGTAGGTAGCCAGTGTGAGAGGCAAGGATAGAGAAATAATGGAGAAGAAGGGCAGTGAAGGGCATGGTAGTCACCCACTTCTAGGCGTAGGGAGACAAGAGCTGTGAAAGAGAAGCCTCCATTTGAAAGGAGGCTTGGAGAAGTAGTATCCTCAGAAGAAAGTCAGGTTTCAGTTAGAGCAAATTGCTGAGGGGAACATTATGAAAAGATGTTGAAGAAACACAGCATTATTCTGATTACAGTCTCTAAGTGCTAAGGTGAACAGGAGAAGTATTAGGAGATTCAGAAAGGGTACAGAAATTAGGTAATAGAGTGTTTGGCGCTCTAAGGGATAGAAGTCTGATTAAAGCAGGATGGCATGGGGCTTTTTATAATGCCATAATGAGATTTGTCAAGGGAGGTTCCGGTGGTGAGATTCTGAGGTTGGGAGAAAGTTTGGCACTGACATGCCCTAAGAAGAAAAATATGATTAAGTGATGAGCTATCACAAAGATCAGATTATCAAGTCAGACTCACATGAATTGAAGATTTTACCTAGTGTTGTGATTTTCTAATCAATGCAAGGATCCACACAATCAAAACACAGGCGAAGCAAGGAAAGGTGTGGACCATTATGGCCAGCTCCTCAGGTTCGTCTTCGCATACTCTCTGGTACAGAGTAATATATGTGGTCTCTAATGAGGTGTGTGAGTTACCTTATAGAGCAGAAAGTACTTAGGTAACAAGACATTTCCATTTTATATCCAGATAGCTACATAACTTATGTGACATTTTCCATCGAGCCATGCCTCCTGAATCCAGAGTTTCTAGATTTGTTTATCATAAGCAATTGTGAGAGCAGCGGCATCCTACAAAAATAATTCCATAGATAAGGGCACTTCTCTTAGCAAATATCTCTAGTCTGATGTCAGTGCTCCAGCTCTCATCAAATTTCCAAGGAGATTGGTCTATGTCACCTTCCCTTTTTTCCTCTCCAGAGAGCATATTACTGGTATTGGGAAAGAAATTATCACTGGCAGCTGCTTTAATGCTTTAATTATTATTTTCTCTTTTTAAATTTCAAACCTGGCTAATTTTTACCCAGGAATAGAAAAATCATGAAGAATTATTTGAGAATTTGTCTTATTATCTTAAAATAAATCCTGAGTGAAGTCAATGTGAAATCATCAGTTGGCATCTTCCAGTTCAGAGACACAAAGATTATAACATTCTCTATGCTTATGGTTGAGTAATCAAGAATGATTTGCACTGGAATCTTTAGGGGGAAAAAAACCTATTTCACTTCAGTTAATAGCTCCATTTTAAGCTCTTGAAGTTCATTTTAAAAAGATTTTATAGACAAATGATTACTGTCATGTTTTACAGAAGTACCTATAAAATTGTGGTGAATGACAAGTTTGTATTTTGTTGAGTATTTAAATTGATGGAAGAAAGTTTCATCAACTAAACTGAAATGGATAATGTTTCCAATATTTTACAAAATATGTTAATGTGATCAGAGTATTGGAAAGACTTCTTTTACTTTTCACTATGCTTTTTTATTCTGATTTATTTTATGGTTACACATCATTCACTAGTAGCTTCTCGCTTTGGCTGAATGTGTGTATGTGTACATGCAAACAGGAATGCTAGATTATAGCAAATCCTTTTAAAACTTTTATTTACCTTATCTTAGCTATTTTATAACCACAGGAATAGCATTACAAGACTAAGGCAACAACATATTATTTCAATAATGTATATATTATAATATAATAAACATAAACTTTAAAGTAGGGTTTTACTTAATAGCATAAATAATATATTTTTCTTAACCATCAGTCATTAATTTGCTTCTTCTACCAACACGTACACACATACACCCACACACACATGCACACACATTTGCACACTTTCCAAAATATTTCCCTAAGAATAATAATTTTTTTTGACACTACATGACCCTAGTGGTACTTTAAAAGCCACATTTTCTATTCTAAAATTCCTCACATAAAAAGAACATCTGGATAGCATCCAGATATAACAACAAAAATGTAAAATATCAAAGAATGATTGAAGAAAGGGGGAAATGTTCCCCAGAGTACAGGTAGGGAAGATCTGAGTCTTCATTTGATATTGACCCGCAGCAGGTGTGGACGCAATGTGATTTCTGCCCAGTGCTCTGAATGTCAAAGTGAAAAAATTCAGGGAAGCATGGGTAAAACGGCAGGACTCTCTTAAGGTAGCCAAATACCTCATCGTCTAATTAGTGACATGCATGATTGGATGAATGGGATTCCCACCATCCACACCTACTATCCAGCAAAACCATGGCCAAGGGAAAGGGCTTGGCAAAATCATTAGGGAGAGAAGACCCTGTTGAGCTTGAGTCTAGTCTGGCAAGGTGAGGAGACATGAGAGGAGGAGAATAAATGGGGGTGGGGCAGGGTCTGCAGGCCTTGCCAGCTGCCGATGAAATACCATTACTCTTAGCATGTTTTCACTGACCCAGTGTTTCTTCTCCGTCAAGTGCCTTTGTCTCTTTGAGCCTCAGCTTAGCTTTGTTCTATACTGTTCTGTTTTGTTTTATATCTGAAGGACTTGCACAAATTTTCTGTGAGGCCCATAAACACTAACATTCTGTCCTTTGATAATCTGGGACATGCTGCAATTGGCACAGAGGTACAGGCTGGTTAGATCTTAGGAATACTAAGGGTGGCAGCCACTGTCTTGTGGGGCTCCTAACCACTGCCTGAAATGGCCCCGTGAGAGTCCATACATTTGTTTTTGTAGAGTTTAGTTCTTGGACAATTTAAAAATGTACATTTCCCTGAGAACATCATTAGTACATGCTAATCTATTAGCTTTCTTCTTATGAACGATTTTGATTGGAGGGTAGCAGGATCCTAGATTTTCTGGGCACTTAAAGAATATATTTAAGAAAGAAGTGGAGATGAGCACTAATCATGAAGGCAGAAAACAACTTTCTCTCAACCAGATATGTGGGGGGGGTCTTCATGGGGATAGCAGAAAGCACAGATCCTTAGACAAACTTGACTCCTGTCTCTGTATGTAGGATTGCTACCCTTGACCCAGAAAAAGACCTTCCAGTGTGGAATTCTCTAGTGAGGTATGTTCAGTAAGTTCTCTGTCAGAGTCCTTAGGGTGGTGTCTACTAACTAGACTAGTTTTAAAAAATTGACAGTCTTACAACTCACTGAAATTTACAATTCTAAACTAGGCTATCTCTAAGTAGCAATTTCATCTTAAAAATTTTAAAAAAGTGTCAGAACTGTTGGACTTTTAGAACTCCTGCGGTCCATTGGGTGATTGTGTAATTCCTTTTGTTTAAGCAAAAGCTTACGTGTCATCTGTTCCAAGCCGACATAATTACTGATTCTCTCATTATACTCTAAAATGAAGTCTCTAGTCACTAGGTGATATATTAGTCATATGACATCCTGTACCCTGAAGAACTTCCTCAATGCAGAAAATTTCCACTAACTTATGCAGAGCACATTGTACCAAAGAAATTTAACTTGCTTAGCACTACTAATGTAGTATGCTAATGAGAGGGAAATGTTAAGCTTCTTATTCTCTTTGATTTCTAAAGAGTTGATGTGCACTGTGAACAAATCAAATGAAAATAGAACAATAAAAGCAATATAAAGTTTGGCAATATCCTATTGAGTTTTCTTTTTTATTTACTTAAAATTCATTAAAGTGTAATTTAGAAGAGAGCATATTTTTAAAATTGCTTTTCCTGGAAACTTTTGGGAACTCATTTGCAGCCAGCTGAATTGCCTGGACTAATATTTCTGTGTAAAATAAGAGGCTATATACAGGCCCAGAAATGTTGCTAAAGTTGTTTTTTTTGTTTCCAGTTTAATGACATTTCCCTTCCAAATAAATGTTCCTATTTCTTTCAGTGATGCACTGGTTTTCCAGAACCTCACTGGACACATGGCCCTCTATAACACAAAGAACCTAGAGAAAATAAAATCTTTATTGATCTTTAAAGCACCACTGCTGTTCTAACTTTCACTTGACACATTTATCCGTGTATTAAGATTGCAAAAGAATCTCTGAGATCATCTTGTCTGGCCTTCCATGTTAGGGATCCTTTTTTATGAAGCTCTGCTGGTGTACCTCTTGTGACAAGGAAATTACCTTCCTTGCAAGTCAACCCATTTTATTTTTAGGCAGAACATAAAATTAGAAGTATAATTAGAACAATGTTTTTACATCAAAACAAAGGTGCCTTTCTGATTATGTTTTCTTATAGGTTCCAATTCTGTCTATTGCAGTTAGACAACATAAATTTTAGTGGAGTCTGGTAATAGAAATTTCTTCACCTTCTGAATAAATATTCCCATTTCTTTCACTGATGCACTGGTTTTCCAGAAGCTCACTGGACACACACACACATACACACACACACACAATGGCCAACAATCCTTTAAAACTATAGGTTCTGAAAATGCTTCAAAACTGATCAGGCATTTTTGCAGTTAGATGGGTTTTTTTAAGTAAATTCAGGTTAAAAGACATTTATTAAATGGTTCTTACAAGTTTATCTTAGACCATTTACCAGGCTCTGTTTATTCCCTATTCAAGCCAGCATACACTTTTGCTTAATTATATTCCCACAGTCTCTTCATGAATGACATTGGATGAAGGCTCCCTTGGATGATTTCCATGACCAGGTGGCATTCATGCCAAACTAATGCTTAGTTATTGTCCCCCAGCCTCTGTTTGGTGCTCCATACACTAATAGTCTGTGAGAGCTGCAAGTTTCTGAACACAGAGGCAAGGAACCATAATTAAACTGAGTATTATCATTCAAATGTTTGTTTGTTGGCACATGCCATTAGGCTTCTCATAAGATTGCCATCTATTTAAATGCATCCTATAGTGAAAGATAACTGGGAATCAGAAACATAGAGTTCTGGTTTCACAGTAACTGTGAATTTCCTGTATGTGGCCTTACTTAGACGACTTCAGCTCTTGTGGTTTCCAACAACATTGTTCCCACCCATATTCTCCTTGCCCACTCAAACCTAAGGAAGTAATGGCTTTGCACTATTGCTAGTCTCATACAGTATTGTTTCCATTAACCCTGCCTACATGTGGGTAAATAGTCCTTTCATTAAACTCACCTCAGCTATCCCTTTCAATGTGCCATTTATTTCCTGCCAGGGTCCTAACTGATTACCTCCCTAAGCCACAATTTTTTCTCACCTATAAAATGGGCACAACAATAATATTTACAGGATTTTCTGAGGTTAATGAAATGATATCAATATTTAGCGCAGAGACTGGTGCATGGCAATTGGTTAATAAACATGAAATATTTCAAATTATCATTATTATATTTATTAGGAATAGTTTACAGAGGACAGGTAATATTTTAGGAAGGAGAAACTTTTACAGATAATCTGCATAGTCTGTTCTTTCTCACAATTTGACTTCTCACTTGCGATTCTTGCCCAACAAATAATTATACTCAACTATCAGTGAGAAAGCTAAATTTAGTGCTTAGTCCTGACTGTTACATCAGTCTTGCAATAATGCAACAATGCTAGAATAAAATTAAGAATTTTTGAGGAAAAAATACCAAAGTTTCTTTATTAAAATCCTAATGATGCTACCTTGTGCATCTTAAGACAGTATTTTGACCTATGCAAGACTGATCCAGAAACTTTTATGAAATTTCTAGGCTTTTACAGCTTTTCATCAATTTATAGAGAACTATATTTCACTTTAATGTTTTCTGTAAAATATTTCTTGTGTGCTGTAGCAGTTTGATATTATTGATGAATGCCAAAAAAGAAATATTGGATTATGTTTGTAAACTCGTCTTTTCCTCTGGGCATAATTAGATTATATTGGATTCAGGGGTTTTACTTTTACTTGATTAAATAATGATTAAGGCTTTGATTGGGTCTCGTCAGTAGGACATTGAGTCTCCACCTCCTTGGTAGGCAGGGACTCACAGAGAAACTGCACTGCGGAGAAGAGAGATTGGAGCTTTTGAGCTGGAGCCTGGGAAGTAAGCACACAGAGGAGCAAAGCAGCTGAGCCTGTAGATAAACAAGCCTTGGGACGAGAGGAACCCAGGAAGCCTGAACCCTTCGCAGACATTGGCAGCCATCTTGTTCCAACACATGAGAACAGACTTTGATGAGGGAAGAAACTTATGTTTTATGGCCTGGGAACTGTAAGCTTCTACCCCAAATAAATACCCTTTATAAAAGCCAACAGATTTCTGGAATTTTGTATCAGCACCCCTTTGACTGACTAATACATGTGCTTTACTTGTTAATAGAGAATTGCTTCCTACTTTTTATCCTTTTCACCTTTGTTGTCTGCTGCTATCAGCACTTTCATTGCTCGCTGCATTTTTCTCTCTCTTGTTGAGGCAATATAGTGTGCTCACTTTGGCAGGAAAAGCCATTTTGACTCTGGATCCTGACTGGCAAATGCAGATGCTCCATTTGCCAGCACCAAACACCTCTGGTGTAGCATCATTGAACATTCCTTAAGCGAGAATATTTTGAGGACTTCCTGTTTATCCATATTTCCTACTCTTGTGTGTGATATAATGGAAATTGACTGTATGTTCACCACGAATGTATGGCCATCATAATACTGAAGAAAGCATGGCCCTCTAAAACACAAAGAACCTAGACAAAGTAAAATCTTTATTGACACCACTGCTGTTTTAACTTTTACTTGATATGTATGTCCATGTGTAAAGATTGTTGTGAACATTCCAGCTTCCTCAGACATCTTCCATTAAGCCTTCTGAACATAACATAGCTCTTAAATTTCACTCTCAGATGATTCCTGAAGATTAATTAATACAAGCTGATATGAACTGCAAGGAGAATTTCTAGACTTCATCCTCCTGGGTTTCATTCTAGTGGATTTTTAAGTGCCATGGCATTTTGAAGAGTTTTCTTTCTGAGAATTTGTATTCCCTGTCTTTGAAACTACATGTGTACTGCATATCACATCTTTCTTCTTGTCCAATTTGACTTGATTTTCTTCTGGGTGACCTATACACAGTTCTTGTCTCTCATTAAATGTCACATTCTTATGCCAGGGTCTCTTTTTCTGCATATTGAACTTGTTTTAAATTCACTTAGGAAGTACAATCTTAATTATTTGTGTTCCCAAAGAGATTTACTCCTTCTAGCATGAAAAAAAAAAAAAAGACTACTGTTGACTATCCATAGGAAATCTTGATATGTGTTATGTATTAAGAAAAATTTCAAAAGATATCAAAGTGTATGTTGTAAAAAGTATATAAAATTGTAAAAGACTGATGATATATATTTATACAATGGAATTCTACACACAACTTTACAAGCTGATGAAAGTCATATAACAAAGGTTGGGTGTTTGACTACCTGCAGAAAATTAAAATGTCAATTGCAAAGCAGGAAAAAACTAGGTGCAACTTATGTAGAAGGCAATGTTTATATATATATGTATATCCATATCCATATCCATATCCATATCCATATCCATATCCATATCCATATCCATATCTTTATCCATATCCATATAAAAGAGGAGCAAACAGTATCATGGAAAGGAGATTATAAATTGTAAAAATATTTTAAATAAAAAAATTGTTTGTAAAAATTTACTTCTCACCTCTATCCCATAGCATAGCTGTGTCCTCATAACATGCCCCAGAGGTAACCACTGCTATCAAACTCTTGTCTATGCAAAACATTGTAAAAATATGGTTTTAGTTTTTATAATTTAGTATTGTTTATTGTTTTGAAAAAGATATATTTACATTACATTTATCTGGTTCAAAAATTTAAAGGTCCAACAAATATACAAGAAAAAGTCTTGCTCCATTCCCACCATCAGTCACATAAGCATTTCCTTCAGCAGGAAGCCAATCATACCATTTTTCGTGTACCCTTCTAGAAATATTTTATGTCCACACAAACAAATTATCTTATGGCTCACCCCATTGTTTATGTAAAATGGTACTTTAATATGCACATTGTTCTGTACCTTGCTTCTTCTACCTAACAATATTTATCGTGGGAGATGCATATCTTGCATTTATCATGATGGTGCATAAACAGCTCCCTATTGTTTTTCATGACTATATGGTGTTCCCATGTATGAATTAGTTAGACACCTAGGATGGATATTTAGATTCTTTACAATCTTTGGGAATTATAAACAATGCTTCATATGATGGTTTATACTATGTTATTTCTAGTTGTAATTTTGATAGATATTACTAAATTATCCTCTATAGAGCCTGTATCAATTTATGGTCTAACTGTGAATAGGCGACTTTTTCCACGTGCTCCTAATATAATAGCACATTAGATGCACAAAATATAATACTTTAGTTATTTCATATATATCATGCTAGATATATTAGATTATATTACTATTAAATTATATATAGCAATATATTATATTACATTATATTTTATTAAATATATTTGTTTTATCTTAACTAATCTGAGTGTTGAAATTTATGTATTGAAGGTTTTTGCTTTATATTGAAGCTTAATTGGCCTGTGCTTAAAGTGTTCAGTTCGAGTTTTTACATATTTATATACCTATGCAACTACCACCAGAATCAAGTTACAAACCTAAAATATCTCCCTCTTCCTCCCTTCCAATTAAATACATCACTTCCCAAAAAAGTACATACCACTCTTACTTTTTCACAATAGATTAACTTTGCTTGTTTACTAATGTAAATATAAAATGTTGACTATAAGCGAAATCATATAATATAAACAATTTTGGTTCTGACGTTTTATGCAACATAATGTTCCTGCAAATATTTGTAATTGTGTGTACACTTCTATTGCATGAATATTGCAATCAATCTTATTTTGATGGCCATATGTCTTTTAATTTTCTGTGTGGTAGTCGAATAGTCAATCTTTCTTATAGGCCTCTCATCAGTTTGTAACATTGTGTGTGGAATTCCACTGGATGGATTGCCAGTCTTTTACATTTACTTTTGAAGTTTTAGCAAGCATTACTTTTATGCATGAAGTTGATATTCTTTCTGCTGTTAAAATTCCATTTGCATTTTATTTTTATAAGCTTTCAATGTATACTTTTTCCTTCCTTTTCTATCAGTCTTTTTGCAAATATATATGCATACATAACTATATGTACACACACATATATGATAATATGTATTTAATTAGACATCAACTCATATATGTATAAGAAATACTCTTTCGTGTTTGCCATTTGTAGCCATTGGCCAATTTAATGTAATTATGAATTCCAAAAATATATTGGATCATGCTTGCAAACTGATCTGTTAATTTGGGTATGATTAAGTTATGATTAGGGTGTTGACTGGGCCATGTCAGTAGGGCATTGAGCCCCACCCCTTGGTGGGTGGGGAATCAAATATAAAAGGCATGGCAAGAACAGAGTTGAAGCAGTTTTTGAGAAGCAGTTTTGATGTTGGAGAAAAGGCCCCAGAAGAAGAGAAGTGAGCCATTCGCCTGATAGTCTACAGCTGACCTTGTAGAGGAAACAGAGGAGCTAAGCCCGGAGAGAAATGCAGCCCTGGGAAGAGAGGAACACAAGAAGCCTGAACCCTGGCAAATGTCGCAGCTGTCCTGCTCCAACACAACTTCGGTGAGAAGAAACTTAACGCTTTATGGCCTGGTATCTGTGGACTTCTACCCCAAATAAATACCCTTTATAAAGACCAACCCATTAGCACCCCTTTTGCTGACTAATACACCATTTATCTTTTAATTTTTTTTATAGTATCCAAATTCATAACCATTCTCATATGACTTTCATCAATGTGTAACATTCTTATGATGATCCTTCATATTCCAAGATTTGAAAAAAAAAAGTATGCTTTCTTTATTAATTTTATGACTTAATTTTCTACATTTAAATATTTGATAAACTTAGATTGTATCCTAGTAAAATGTGTAAAGTATGAGTTCAAATACCTCTCCCTGAGAACCCCTGTATCTCAGATCCTGCCTTTAATGGATGGTTTAACCATGTTGGTTACTCATCACTTGAAGGAAAAATTGAACTTGAATATGAAATTCAGGCAGCAAAAAGTGTCTCTATTCCTTAAAGAGATTTTTAAACTGTGTATTGCTCATATAATTAGAGCACAATCTCATACAAGACAGTCCCCTCCGAGTATTTATTGTACCAGTCTAACCAAAATTAAACTAGAAACAAACAAGCTTTCAGTAAGATAACCTTCCTCTCAGTGAAAGATTCTGTACAGTCTCCCAAATCACCTCAGTTAGTGGCCTTGGGGTTTTAAAGGAACAAACTCCCCTTATTATAAGTAGCAGTGCCTTTATCATGTGCTATAATACTAAGCTCATCCACTTTCATTCCAACAAACAGATTCTCAGTTATTTAAAAATAAAGCCAACTACCAAAAAAATTTAAGCTTCTCAGTAGTAGACAAAGTTATCTGTAATCGATCTATCTTCCACATAAACCATGGAAGTGGAAGAAGGAGAAGGGATGTAAATCTAAAATTACAGCTGCAACACTCTGATGTGTTTTATATGTTACAAAATGGAGTCTAAGTGACAGATTATTTTAACATTGAACTGCATTATTACACAATTGCTCCAAGCTGCTCTATGGCATATTTAAGTAAGACGTACTTTTGAGAGGGTATCTTATCATTTAAAATCATTCTATTGGTCTGTTGGCCATTGGATTAGTGCCAGTATTTTAAGAAATGCATAGTATTGAGAAGTCTGAGCCCTGAAATGTAAAGAATGCAACTAACTTGAAAGCTGAAAGTACTTGATTTGATCATGTCTGTAAAGTAATACTACAAGTTCTCCAAGTTAAATTTTTCCTGAGCAAATGGTCTTCCTGTGATTTATTATGTAAGAGAAGTATATTAAAACCTGCCTTTCTTTGAGAAAGTAAAATATATAATAATACTAGATTGCTAAGATACTACAAAATGATTACTTTAAAAAGGATAACTTCAGAGCTCATCTCTAAAGCAAACTTTCTTATTTTATATATTCAGGTCAAATTTTATTACTTTTGGAGAAAGGCTATCACAGAATTTATGGAACAAGAGGCAAGTAGAGTGATTTCATCAGAAAAATTCTCCAAGTTATAGTGAGGTTCAGAAGACATTTGATAAAAGATAGTATCAGAGAAAATACCCCCTTTGTCAAGTAAATTCCAGTTTTTAAATTATGATCTTTAATTACGGTTTTTGAGGAAGTCAATGAAATAGCGCGGGCTAAAAATCTATACATTTTCCTATATCATGGAAAAGGTGACTTACAAAAGTGATTTTGAATGAATGCTGGTTAGAATTTCCATGTAAAGGTCATGTAGTGGATTCACAACCTGTGCCTAAGTAGTTGTACTGCGGAATATACTGTCATTCAGGAAACTAAATAAACAGCTTTGTTGTATTATAAGTGTGTATGGTCTGGAAATGGATAATAATAAAGGACTGTTCATTCTTGAAATATCAAGGTCAATATTTTCAAATTTCTTAATTGTCTGTAACTATAAAATTTAATTCCCTCAAAAGACATTTACCAGGAACTTAATACTTTCCAGGTAATGTGCAGACCCTGCAAACTCTTTTTTAATTTTACAATTAATGTAGGTTTTTTTAGTTATTATTTCAAGATAGTAAACTCATGTTCAGATGTCCCTCCACTGCAAGTAGGCTGAAGAGGAACTAAAAACCATGTGCAAATTAAGCTAAGTGGGGAAGCGGGTGTGGCTCAATGGATAGAGCCCCCATTTACCATATGGGAGGCCCGGGTTCACTTCCCGAGGCCTCCTTGTGAGGGCACGCCGGCCTGAGCGGTGCGGTGGGCTGATGCAGCAACCTCACGGCAGGAAGCGGGTGTGGCTCAATGGATAGAGCACCCGTTTACCATATGAGAGGCCCTGGGTTCCCTTCCCGGGGCCTCCTTGTGAGGGCAGGCCGGCTCGCGGGGCGCCGTGGGCTGATGCGGCAAGACCTCACAGCAAGGGGGAGATAAGCAGACACAGAGAAGACACGCAGCGAATGGACACAGCAACCCAAGCGGCAAGGGGGGGATAAATAAATAAAACTAAATAAATATAAAAAAAAAAGAAATACAAAAAATTAAAAAAAAAAAAAATTAGGCTAAGTGACACACAGGCAAGCTTCTGAAGAGTAAGTGGGCTGAGGCTGTGGAACATGCCTGACGGTGAAGTTGCAGTGGAAAGCCCAGTGCTTGGCATAAGCAAGGCCCTCCAGGAGATTGCATTGCCCTCCACGGAAAGACTCAGAGGTCAAACATTGCAGGTCACCACCGTGGCGACAGAGGAAACAGCCCTACACTGAAAAACAGTCTACTAAGGTTTCATAGATGAGAAAAAAATAACTGAGGAAGGCCAATATTATTACAGAGGCACAATGTTAGGAGATCTTCTAGTGAAAGACATTAGAATTATTAGAAAATTCAGAAAAAAGCTTAACATGACTATATGAGATAATGAAAAGAATCATATTACTGAAATCAAACCAGGATATTATAAATAAAAACAGCTGACAATAATAAAGAACAAATTAGATACTTAATTGTTGAAATAAAAACAAAGTAAATGTGAGAAAAACAGATTATACATGGTTGAAAAATAAATTAATGAAACAAAAGATCAAACTAAGAAATCCTTCCAAAATCAACTGAAACATGAGTTAGAAAAGCTAAAATAAAAACAAAAGAGCATAAAATTATGGAGAAAATCAAAAGCATATTATTTGCAAAGAACAATAAAATAGAAAAACTTACAAGTGTAATCAATGAGGGAGAGAAAAGGCAACAGAAGTAATTAAAAAGAGAAAAACTAATTAAATACCAGTGCTAGAATAATATATATCTAGAATAGAAAGATGTTTACACAAGGGAATACTACAGTTCTGCAAAGTAATGTGTTACTTCTACTAGTGATACCGTGGGTGCAACTCATAAATCCCAACTTGAGGAAAAATCCAGATACGAAGAGCATCTATAATGTGATTCCCTTTATATAAAGTTCAAGATCTCGCAAATTGATCTTTTGAAAGTAACATTTGGACAGAAGTAGGGATTATGACTGAGAGGCTGCAGAATGAATTGTCTGTGGTCCTGGGAATACTTAATGCCTTGATATGGTAATTATATGGATGTGTTCAATTTGCAAAAATTCTTACAGACCTATACACTTATTATGTATACTCTTTTCACCATGTTTATTATGTTTCATTAAATAATTTACAAAATATAGGGAATGTTCAAACTGTCTAATATTGCAACTAGTCAAGCAATAGGGTAAAAATTAAATAGTGATTTAAGTTTGGCATCAAGGATGACCTTGGTGACACTGTCACGAATCATTTGAAAAAGTAGTGAAAAGGATACCTTTTGAAAAGGTATGAGGATACAGGTGATTGAGGAGCAGAGTGATGTAAGCTGAGACTATTAAGGTTAATGCTGAGTGTAGTATAGAGATACACATGGCATTTAATGGACGTCTAGATTTCAAAAATTCAACCAAGTCTCGTGTTTGTAGATGAATGCCTTGAAGAGATGAATTTTAAGCTTAGTTCTGAAGTCTAAAAGCCAGGAAAGAAACTAAGTTGGTGGGGTTGGAAAGTTGGGCATTCCATGCAGCAGGGAGAGCTTGAGTAGAGGCCAGGCATTGTGAAACTGCATAGATACAGGATCAGCTTGGTATTCATACATCATTAAGTGAAACATAGACAGTAGTGGAAATCATGGCTGGAGAATTAGGCAAGCGGTCAGCAGTGGAGGACTTTATAGGCCAGAAGTAAAAGGTTTGTCTTTTTTCTGTTTGTTCTGGAAAGGTATTAGGTTTAAAGCAGTGGAGAGACATGACCATATGCATTTTGTAAGTAAACATTGTGGAATTGAAAATGAGGTTTAATAAAAATAGAATATAGGGATAGATTATTTTTTTCCCTCAATATGTATTACAAACTATTAAGGAGCCGTCATAAGAGACCAAGAGATTAAAAATAACATGCCAGTTGTTGAATACTTAAAAAGATGCTTTTGCTTTGAGTGCCGTTGGCCAGCAATTGAGATGTTTGCACTGACTCATCCATACACCTTCATCCAGTTTCCTATTTGGCCACTACCTTGTATTTGCAAATAGTTTTCAACCATCACTACCTAACACATTAGGTGCCCCATAATTTTATTGTTGATTTGTTGTGGTTGCCATACAGGGTTAAGAGTGAAGTGTGGAGCCATATAATAGTTGTTGTTTTTTTTTCACTCTGTGTGAAGTTAATTGGACTATGTTGAAATTCAATTCTCAACTTGGCCTCAGAAAGCTCTTTTTATCATCTCAGCAGGAAACTCATTTTAGGTTTTTTAAACATACTTTCATGATTTGATGTGATTATCATTATCATAATCATTATTATTATCCCTCATTAAATTCCTGGAATACAAAGACATACCATCTCAAGACAGGAAGCTTTTTAATAGCCTTCACTGTTCTCTCTCTTTTTTTAACTGCAATAATTACAGCAAATTCTGAATTCCAAGGCTTTTTATACTGCCCAGGTTAAAATGCTTAGGTGCTTTGGTTAATAGTTGTCTTTATTTTTATAGATATGTGCTGATAGCCTTAAGCAACACAAAAATGTCTTTGCCAAAAAAACCAGAATGAATAGCTGCTTCTGGAAATATGTATAAATATACTGTTTAATGGTCTTAAAGAATAGATTTCCTTTAGCTTAAAACCTATTTTCTGTTAAACAGCTTCTATATAAACTAGAGCAATGTTAGCCCCATTATACCAAAAAATAAAAAAAGAAATCTAACATCCTAATTGACTACTCTGCCACCAGGATCTTTCCTCTCCAATCTGAGTAGCATGTTGACACCAACATAATCACTTTAAGGCTAAATTCCAGAAATGTGCCCTCCAATGACTCAAGAAATTCTAAGCGATCCCTTTTGCTATCTAGAACAAGCCTGGTGTTCAAAGCCCTCTGCTCTCTACCAATCAGACCATCACTGGTCCAAGCACTCTTCTTGGTGTGCTTGATTTAGCAGTGAAGAAGAATGACTCGAAAGAGCATATCTGCTATTGCAGACTCAGATGTCAAACATGAAAGAGCATAAATAAAATACTGATCAGTGCTATGAAGTCTTATGAAGTAGCCTAATGACATGGGAGGTGCTTCAGTTGGGAAGCATATAGTACAATGGATCCTGTTGCTGCTTTGGGATGCCCTCCCTGTTTTCAGAATTCAGGGCATCCTGGCATCTGTTAGAATTATTCGAAGTCCCCCTAGGGGTCGTTTAGATTTCATCCTGTGTCTGGATATTTAGTGAGTTTGGATGAAAGGCAAAAAAAGAAATGGTGTAGCTGTCGAGAAGTAACAGAGAGATGGACTCTTCCATGGTTCCTCCAATGCTGAGGGTGTGCCCAGCACTCTCCTGGGGTCCAGTAAGCAAAGCAGACAGATGAGAACAAGCCAGGCATGCTTTCAGGGCATGCAGAAGAGATCACCAGAGGGTATGCCAGAAAGAAACATCTCCTCATCTCCATGATTATCCAGGGATAATGAGTAATAGAGATTCCATTAAAGAGATTGTGGCATGTCAAGATTCTTAATATTCATATTCTGTCTATGAGGTGTTGCTTCTTATAGATTTCAATTCATGCAAACTGTTTCTATAATTTTATCTTGGAAATGCATAAAATGAGAGAGTGTTGGGCTGCAATTTTTCCCAGATAGCCTTAGGAGTATTAACTGAAAAGGGTTTTCCCCAAAGTCATCTATGGTGCCATGATAAGGGGTAGTCAGGGATCACAAGTACTTTCTTTTTCTCATAAAGCAGTTCACATTCCATTCTCTAATATGATCACTCATTCATTCATTTGATAAAAATTTCTTGAGGGATCATTATGTACCAAAATCTGTAATAAATTTTGAAGATCTGATGGTGGGTTTCTGCCTTTACTTGTAGATGACAACAACCTTGGCATTAAGAATATAATTTCATGTTTAATTATAATTCTCTATATATTTGTTCACACCTTCATCTAGCAAGAATTAAAAAAAAAAAACTTTCAATGTATCTGGATAATAAAAAGGAAGAACCATAATGATGTATTCCTGAACCCAAATGTCTATAGAAGTCCTAGGGAAAGCTATAGCCTTGGAATCTCTTATGGAAAATGCTGGGTCATTTGTGGACAAATGCAAATGAGCTTTTGAGGCAGGGCAGGAATAAGTACAGATCTACTGAACTCAATTGCCTATAAGGCCACAACAGGAGAAAAAGCTAATCAAAAACCAAAAGCCTAGATTCTTAGGTGTTTTATTAATACATGTGATAAGGAATATTGCAGTTGTGTGGAAAAGTATAATATTATACACTTTGTTATAATGATGAGTGTTAGCATCTTACTTTAAGGAACATGTGAAAGTTTTTCTGATTCTCTCTTTTTTAATGACAATGGAATTGCCTTAACTCACCAAGACTTGAAACCTAGAAGTAAAGCATAAGGCTCGGTGACTATTGGAAAGCATCATTGTACATATTAAACAAATTGCCCAAATGCCTCTTTCTTTGGTTACAAAAACAATCTTCATTAGTAACCCAATGCACACATGTGTTCCCATTCAGCCACTGTTAGTGGTTTGCATTTATTTCACAATTTATTACAAAATTATTCAAAACCCTTCCATAATTTAAATATAATAACCTGCTTTGTTGAAGTATCTGAAGGAACATTCCAGGTGCGCTACCTCTCAGAAATTTGTTATAGAAAAGATAATATTTTATATTTCAATAATTATTTTATGATCTACAAAGCTTTTTCACTTGTATTATTTCACACTCATGAAAACCCAAAGAAAAGAAGCTGTTTTTATTTTGCAGACAAGAAGCTGAAGTTCAGAAATGTTAGGTGCTAATTCAACTGAAAATTGAAAAGGACTCATATCCAGGGTGACTGACTCTGAAGTCATGGTATATTCAGGCTGCAACCCTACCCTACTATAAACAGGGTCCCATCAGATCCTTAATTACACCAGACCCAGAAGCATACTTCTCTCATTTGGAAGCAAAAAGGAGATGTCTGTGCCTATACTCCTCAACTAGCCTCAGTTGGAACATAGTCATGAAGGGTGCAGGAGGACATTGGACCCGCTCACCCCTACGCCCCCATGACAGGAGGCACAGAGACAGCCAGAGCCACCACCAGAGCAATCCGAGATAAATGCCGAAACTCTGGACCAGCAACTGTATAGCAAGTTGCCAAAGTGCACATGATCTCTGAAAAGCAAGTTGATTGCGGGTTTGGCAGGCTCTTTTTAGTTCATTTTATTTCATCAAATACTTAAGGAACACCCACCATGTCCCAGGAACTGTGCTGGGTGCTGCACAGCGCTAGATAAGAGCAAATGGCCTCTGACCTGGAGAAGCCTACAGTCTAGGAATACAGAGTGCCACGTCAACTATCAGAGTAGTTTGTAGCTTGGCATGACTCCAGTAAGGACAGAAAAGTAGCAGATACAGAAAGACAATGAGATACAGAATAAAGATATATGAGAATAATGTGCAAACTTCTCATGCCGTGGAACTTCACAGATGTGCTGCTACAAAGATTAGCTGCTGTGACTAGATGCTGTTGGAGTCCCAAAGCCTGTGCTCTCTCTCTTGCATAGGAGATATATTTTTTTCATGTCAGGAAATGAAACTCAAGAAAGCCAATATGACACAAACTTCAGATTCCCAAGAAATTTGATAAAACCCCACTTTAATTTTGGAATGGAGTTATTTTATGATAAAATTAGACTACCTAGAAAATAAATTCAGCATCATCTGAGTTCAAACACGGAAAGTTCACAGCAATTGCCTGATTGATGTTAAAGAAATGCCAATGGTCAGGAGGTAGAAATAAAGCTGAAGAGCCCTGTGGGGTTTGCTACATTTTATTTTAAGTAATAAGTACTGACCAGCAGTCCTCCAGCTAAATCTTTCTTTCCAACTACTATGCCCCATGAAACAGGAAGCAAAGGTGCATTAGCTCCCTGATATATGCTACTTCATCACCCAAAGCACAGACTTCCCTTTTCCCTGTGCTCCCATACCTCTCCCAGCTCATTGAACTGTGTGCCTGGCATAGAGCAATAGATGCAGCACTCCTCCAAACCGTAGGGAGAGGCATTGCAAGCCAAGATTTGAGCCAGAAGACTACATTCCTCTGGAGCTCAGATACCTGCCACAGGCTGCTAAATGCAGTTGATCATATGTGATGTGATCATATGATTATGTGCACCAGGTGGTGGAAAGCACACATTAAAATAGGAGTGTCCTAACAACAACCACTACATGCCTATTAGAATGGCTACAATCCAAAACCCTGAGAACACCAAATGCTGATGAGGATGTAGAGCAATAGGAACTCTCATTTATTGCTCATGAGAGTGCAAAATGGCATACACACTTTGGAAGACAATATGGCAGTTTCTTACAAAACTAAACACAGGCTTGCCATATAATCCAGCAATTGTGCTCCTAGGTATTTATCCAACTGAGTTGAAAACTTACATCCACAAAAAAACCTGCACACAAATGTTTATTGCATCTTTATTCATAATTGCCAAAAACTAGAAGCAACTGTACTACCCTTCCATAGGTGAATGGATAAACAAACTGTGGTATGTCCATACAATGAAATATTATTCGGCAATACAAAGAAATGAGCTATTAAGCTATGAGAAAACATGGCTGGTTCTTAAAAGCAGATTGCTAAGTGAAAGGAGCCAGTCTGAAAAAAGGCTACATGCTGCATGATTCAAACTATATGACATTGTGGGAAAAGAAGAACTATAGGGACAGTAGAAAAGATCAGTGGTTAACATAGGCTGAAGATGATGGGATGAAGGGAAGGGATAAATAGGTGGCATACAGGTCATTTTTAGGGCAGAAAAACTATTCTGTATGACACAGTAATAGTGGATCCATGAAAATATGCATTGGTCAAAACCCATAGAGCTGTATACTCAGTGAACCCTAATAAAAACTATGGGCTTTAGTTACTAATAATGTATCAATAATGGTTCATCAATTGCAACAAATATACCACATGGATGTTAATAAGATGTTAATAATAGGGAAACTATGTGTGTATGTATGGGGTAGGGTATATTGGAACTCCATACTTTCTGTGTAACTTAAAACTGCTCTAAAAATAAGGTTTATTAAAAAAAAAAATAGAAGTGCTATGATTTCAACTACATAATGTAACAATGATACATGAACATAGAAGTCAAGAGTGAAGGCCAAGTTATCAATGCTTTCAGGGCATTGGAATATACAGTGGGGTCCTCTTTTTGCTATTTTTAGGGTTCACTAGATAGAGTTTTTCATATTATATTTAATATTTTAGAGTAAGTGCTGTATCTATCATCTATTCATCTCCTATCTATCTATCTATCTATCTATCTATCTATCTATCTATCTGTCTGTCTATCAGCTATCTATCCATCTATGTCTACCTAAAATTATGTAGACATAATGCATGTCCCCATTTAATTATGGAGAAGGGTACAACAGGAACTTCTGGCTGAACATGGCCTCAGTCCAGCTCTCCCTGTAAACTTTCTTTCTGAGACTTTATGTGTATTAAAACTTTTAAGATTAAACAGGAGAAGCCTGACTATGCCATTCAGAGAGAAAAGACCAAGAAGACCTGTGAAATAAAATTCATCATTTGTGAGGAAGTCAGATTTTCTATTTAATACTCACATCAGGCATGTATTGGAGTGAAGCTGTTTTGGGCTCTCCATTGTAGTACCTACTGACATCACTTCAAGCATCTTTTTGGGAACACAATTCTCTGTGTGTGTGTGTGTGTGTATGTGTGTGTATGTGTATCTGAATGGGAAAGTGTCAAAGAGCTATGCCTATAATTCTTGGGACTCATGTGGATTTTCCTATAGTATACCACAGACTGAGCTTGACATTCATGTCACATCACAGAGACTCCAGAAAGACCAAGATCAGCACTGTAGAGAGAACAAGATGGCACTGGGACCACAGTTCCTGTAACGGTTTATCCAGTAATTCCAGGATTCCACTTTGGCCATGGAAGTACTAGAAGTAACTAAGACTAGCAGGCAAGGAGATCACAGTTGTGGCAACTGACTTTGAGGAGCATTCTCACAAGTCTGGTCTCTCAGCAGATGGCTTTCCCTACAAGAGGACTGAGTTATTGATCTTTGTAAGGAACCGGGAAGATCCAAGGGATGATTTGTAAGGAGATCTTGGAGGAAAAGAATGTGCCTCCAGCTAACCTGGGAGGAATTGTCATTTGATCAGGTTGTGAACTTCTGCCATTGTTACAGTATTGAGATCAGAGGCTACAGCAGTTACTCTAAAAGAAAGTGCAACTCTATACCTTATTTGAGCAAATGGAATTAATAAAAATTAACTGTAAAACACTCTGAAATTACCTCCGAGTTTCTGTTTCTGTTTCTCTAGCCGGAGGCTGGCAGTGAAGTGTTCTTTTCATAAATCATTTACAACTTACTACAAATTTCTACCAAGTCAGAATGTTTTGAAATGTTAATGAGAAAGCTTTGGTCTATGTACGTTTCACAGCTTGTCAAATTGATTATTGTCAATGATTTAATATTCTGTGCTCTTTTCTGTGTAATTTAATATTTCATTCCCTTTTCTGTGAAGTCAGTTTTGTGATTGACTTTATCATCATCATTGTTCTTCATTTTTCATCATTGTTTAAATTAGTAAACAACAATGAATGAGAAAAAAACTCATGGAAAAGAATATTTTTATAGGTTTGGAAAGGCTTTTGGATATCTGAATGTTCATTTGATTTTATAATCAGATCACAAGTGAACAAAGCAAACTATTAATGCAGACTCATGCTTACATCCTCTTTTTACATCCTGATCGGCCTGTTCGAGTCTAAAAAATTTCATGTAATTAGTCCTCTACCATAATTTATCAGTTTTGGCAAAGATTAATAACCACTGGAGTTATTAGTAGTTCCTTGCTCTGGGCATTGTTATTTACATTCTATACCTTTAATGTTTGACTAATAGCTTATCCTAAACTAAAAGTAATTTAAAGATTACAATTGTCTTTGGAGTTTATTGTAATACTCACAATCAAAGGCATAAGGGATATTCTGCAAATCATTTAATATGGAAGAAAGCAGAAGGGAGGGGCAGGGAAGAAGCCTAACTAATGCCTAAGGATGTATGTGTATGTTTTGGGAGGGGTGGTGGTGGGATTCCAGCATTGTGTGGAAGAGATATTATAGAGGAAGAGATTCAATCATCAGGTGATTTGATGGCCAGGAAATGACCTCTTATGTCTCCCACTGCAACGAGCATAACTGAGCCAGCTGATGTACCTGGAACTGAGACAGCTGATGTACCTGGAAATGCACTGCTGTGTTTGCTTATGGAATACACTTCCTACCAGCTGTCCCTAGCCAATGACTTAACACAGCAAGGCTATCAAGGCAGGCCAGTTGCTCAGTCTCCTCCAACTGGCAACTTGGGTTCAAGAGTGCCCCACTGACTTTGTTGAAACTTCTTAGACCTGCACTATAGTCTAAGACTTTTCCTTAGAAGGAAAGACTTGCTTCTTTCTCTCTTCTATAGGAGTTAGACCATCACAGCCTGACAATTCTCCCAATCTCTTTCAGCTCCTTCCCCATTCCCCTCACAGGCACTTTCTCCAATAAATATCATCTTATCCCAATTTGGCATCTGCTTCTCTGAGGACCCAAACTACTACAGGTTAGAAGTTGGAGATGAATAAAATAACTTTAATAAGATTCTATGATCCTTGCTGAGCAGCAAGTTTTGTCCCATTTAGAAATTTTCTCCAAGGTAATTACGCTTGAATCCCCAGGATATGTCAGGATGCTCCTTTCTACATTGACACTGGTGTGGCATGTGTCTTGAAGAAGCAGGTGTATTTAGGGCTTGGTCAATCAAGCCAGGTGAAGGAGGCAGGAGCACCTTCCCCACCTTCTCCTAAAGATCAGAGCCTAATCTAAGAGACAAGGAGTGAATGAGTGACTCAGTTCATCTAAGGGCGCAGTAAGCGTTAAAGTCTTTTTCCTTGATGCCAATCCCAAGTTGAGGGTTTTCCCTCATCTCATTACCTTGGTAAAATAGCTGTCTTTTAAATGGAAGGCAAGAAATCATACTAAGATCCAATATTTATTGACCTCTTAACTCACGCCAGACACTTTTCCTAAATGCTTTAAACTGCAGCTCTATGATTTAGAAACTATCATTATTATCCTTTATAGATGAGAACTGAGGCAGAGAGAGGTTACATAATTTCCAAAGTTCTGTAGCTAGGAGACAGAGCGGGAATCGGAATTCAGCAGTGTGAGTCCAGAGTTCTTGCAATTAACACTCTATGGCAGCCACCGCCTATTGTAGGGTACACTATCTAAGATACAATTTTGTGAGACAAAGCACATTAGCATTTTCAATTACCACATCCCAGTTTATTTTAGTCACATTTTTTACAAACCATCCAAGATGATTCATTGTTATCTGCAGCTGCCTGTAGGACCTGCAGAGTTCTCTCTTTGGTCCTTTGAAAAATTGAATAGACATTTTTCTGAGGACAAATGCCCACCTGCAAAAGTCTCTGAAATCAGCAAGGACTTGACATGAATGTATCCATAAACCAAAGTTAACTTGCATGACTCTGAACAGATTTTTTTTCCTGACATGTAGCCCAAAGTCATTTGTTTTTTTATTTTTCAGTGATACCCAAATGAAGCAGGATGAAGAAGAAAGAAACCTATATAAAATATTTATTTTTAAATACTGAATTTAAAAGCAGATACAACATCACAATATTCTAACTGATCTGAAGCTTGTTTTCAGTTCAAATTCTTAGCAAAAAAAATCTCAGATTTTCTCCTATTGGTCCTCAACTTTCTTTCCAACTTTATTCCTGATTGAAAACAGCCTGTTTCATGGAAGAAAAGAAACTTTACACTGTGGTAGTTTGAGGCTTTTATGGACCCCAGAAAAATCATGCCCTTATAGCCAATCCATTCCTATGGGTATAAACCATTGTGGATGGGACCTTCTGATTAGGTTACTTCAGTTAAAGGCCTGTTGATTAGATTACTTCAGTAAAGTGTGACCCAAGGTGAGTCTTAACCCCCTTACTGAAGACCTTTATAAACAGGAGGTTTTCTGAAGAAAAGAGAAAAAGCCACAAACAGAGAGAAAGCTGGAAGCAAGAAGCTGAAGCAATGAAACCTGGAGAGAAGGGAGAGACCAGCAGATGCTGCCATGTGCCTTGCCATGTGACAGAGAAGTACAGGATCTCTGGCAGCCGGTCTTTTGGAGAAAGCATCACCTGATGATGCCTTGATTTGGACACTTTCACAGCCTCAGAACAGTAAGCTTGCAAGTTAATAAATCCCCACTGTAAAAACCATCCCATTACTTGTATATTGTATTTTGGCAGCCTGGCAAACTAAAGCATATACTATATAATCTGTGAATCCTAAATTAAAAAACAAAATAAATGCATAAAGAATGGGACAAAATATTTTCTGGCTATGATGGATCAAGCCACTTAAAATATTCATTTTCAGTTAAGGGGCAACAACAGTATTAAAGTTCATTGCCTTAAATCACCGTATCAACCCTTCTATTAATTTTTGTTTTATTGATAATTCTGTCACTTTTTAAAGTTTATTTCAGAGGAGCTGTGGGATGTCTGCAATTCATTATCTGAGAAAAGCATCACCTTCTGGAAAACACTGATAGGAAATAATCCAACCCTACTCTCCCACCTCCAGCCCTTCACCTTCATTCCGTATCTGCAGTATGGATTGGTTCCCAGGCTTAGTCATTTGAAATGATGATTCAGAGCAACCTTCTGCCTAGAGAATACTTTCCCCTGGGGTGTACCACATGTTGCAGCATGTCCAGTGTAGCTGTGACGCCATAAATGCTTACTTTGGTCAGTCTCTTCTTCTTTTCAGAGGAGAGGGAGTTTCTGTTGAAAGGGGACTCAGTTTGACCATATTTGCTCATTTGCCAGGGAGGTAAAGGAAAAGAAGAATTATAACCATAGACATTTTTGCTCATTATAAATATGTAATTGCATGTGTTGCTATTTGATCACCAAACACTTAAAGTTAAGAAATTTAATAAAACCTGTGGTTCCTTATTGTGTAGGCTTTCCAACTATATCTTCAAGATTAGGAATTAGTTGGTAGAATAGTCTAGACTTCAAAGAGCTGGAGCATCCAGGAAACTGAACAATGGATGCTTAAGAAACTCTATCTTGGAACAGTGCAAAGCTAGGTCTCTTTTAAAATAACGTTTTAGGGCTAAAAGACAGAATGTGTCAGGAGAAAGGACAGTGGGAGTTAGAAGCTGAATAATTGACCTGCTATAAAATAGAAGCCCGGATTACATGCGATCAGAACATCATTCCATCTCCTGCGTCCAGGTTTTGCAGTTGTGTATTTCCATTTCCTTGGGACTAGCAAATCCCATACTTCCCTTTTCTTCTTGTTACAAGATTTGGCAAAGAAGGAGAAATGGATGAAGGGAAACAAATATTTGGGTTTAGAGTGAGCAGCAGAAAACTCAGGAGAAAAGACAGGTGAAATCTTATGCATTCTGTTTTTCATTTACTCAGACAAAGAAAAGAATATTTATATTTGTCAGGGTCACAACTTCAATTTCACTTCCCTTTATGAAGTGTAATAAGGTATCCAGCCAAAGAAGGCACTGACATATAACAAAGCATTTATAATTGAATCCACACTTAGGAAGGGATAGATCATTTGCATTCACTTAATTTCCCTTGTGAGAGATCTGTTCAGTTTTTTCCCCACTCCCATGAGTGAAAATAATCTTTCACTGAAGTATAGCAGCCAGTAGAAAAGTGTCTGATGAGCTCATTATTTACAAGGTATAAATGACCAATAACATTTATCCCTTATGAGATAATTCACATATTAATAAGGAATTATACCAGAAATGCCTATTGTAAATTCCTACAGTGAATCTCAAAACTTGGAATTTTTATGGTGAAATTTTAGACATACGGGGTCAGCCAGTGGAAAAGAAAGACTTTTTTTTCACTTGTGGCAGAGAAAAATGTATTTTATTGAACGGAGAGACTTTAATGGAATAATCAAGGACATTTAATTATTGATTGACTACTTTCTGCAAGAACCTGGTGAGGCTGTAAAGAAAGCAGATGAAAAATAAACAGTGAAATACTAAACTGCTAAACTCCTGGTATTCCATGTTCTCTTCTTCTTTCACATCTATGCTATATTTCCTTGCTGTTAGATGTATCCATAAGACTGGGATCTAGTCAATAGGATGTGAGCTGAAATTATTCCAGGCTTAAACCATATCAACTTTCCATGTTTGCTCTTCCTATGATTTTCATTTGTTTGTTTCTTCCTTTTTTTATTCTGGCCAGTTGAATTGGAAATGACAGTCTGGGAAGCTCTGGGAGCCACCACTTGAAGAAGGAAGAGCCTCTATCAGCTGATTTCTTGAATGACCACAGGAGGTAGCCTCACTGATGTGTTTATTTACCCAATATAGTACAGTGATAAGAGGGAAATAAATACTTCTATAGGGTTTACATCATTATAATTTTGGGCATCCAAATGACAGGTAGCCAAACATTCTCTGCAATTTAAGACTGCATCAGTTAGCTCAAATTACATGGAAACCTAGAGACAAAATTTCTATTCCTCCTCTTTTATCAATGAAAAATCAGGTCAAACAGTTTTACGAGATTATACATGCAATAGCTCCTTTCAGAAAATGAGACTATAACCTTGGACTATACTAGTGGAAAAAAGCTATATTATATTGTAATAAGGAGCATCAACCATGTTTTTAAGCCAACTCCGCCACTTCCTAGATGTTTCTTTAAGCAATTTGAAAATGGTCATTTAGGAGCATCTTATAGTATGGTTGTGATGTTAAATAGAACTTAATAAGTAAGCAATGTCTAATACTTATTATTGTTATTATATTTATCAGCCCTAAAGAATCTGAACATTTAATATTAATTAAAATAATTAACATATTATTTATTATATACAAGGCACTATGCCAAGCACTTTATATATAGTGAGCCAATCAATTATCATAATAACTCTATGTGATATGTACTATCTTTATCAACATTCCATTTATGAAGAAACTGAGGCTTAGAGGTGTTACATGATTTGCCCCAGGTCCCACAGCTAGCATGAGGAAAAAGCAGGTTTGAACCTAGACTGTTTAGTTCTAAATTCTAGCTTTTAAATCATTATTAGTAATTCGCTTAACCTTGGCCATCAGTCCAGATTTGGATGCGACAGTATTACAGTAAAGAGCTAAATTCTCTTATTCAATACCAGATTACCTTGGCATAGTTACTTTGCATTTCTGGGAAATACTTTTAAAAACTCCTTGTTCTTAAAATGAAAACACAGTATTAATTTCATTCATTCTTTCAAAAAAATAGTGCTTACATGGTATAGTCATTGTTCTGGACCCTAGAATATCTCTAAGCATCTAACTGTAAAATCTTATGATTCTCCACCATGTGGGAACAGCACTGATACTGTTATGAATACCTCCAAAATGCTAGTATACAATGACTTTTTGTATAATTTTCCCTTCTAAATGGAAACATGAGGAATGCAATGATATGAGAGAAGCTCCTAAAAGAGCATAATTGATTAGACATTTGGATGGGGTATAAAGTATAGGTGAGGCCTGCAGTTTAAGGCATGGACTTACTTGTAGCTCACTAAAGAGCAACGGCTCCATACTCTCCTATACCTTCTCACCTTCTGTAAAATAAATTCCCAAAGATATTGACAGATAATTCAAAAGGTAATGTTTATGATTAGAAAAAAAAATTAGAATTTTTAAATTTTAAAAGGAAAAAAGAACAGATCCAAAGTCTTTTTATCTTGTTACCATAATAATGATAGTATAATCATAGTATAGATGGTATAATAATATTTATAATGTAATAATGATGATAAGAAGAAGAAGAAGAGGCAGAAGGAGGAAGAGTTGTATTAATTACAGTGCATTACTGGTAAGGTTTTTGATGTATCTATGCCCTTGATAAAACTCATTGGAAAACAATTTGGTAATGTATAAAGAAACATGAAAATGTTTATGTTTGATCCAGTATTCCAATTTCAAGAATCTAACTTAAATCAATAATGATAAGAAATAAATAACTAAATCCATGAAAATGTTTATTACGATAATATATATATCAGCAAAAAGCTGAGGGAGGGTCTAAATTATGATAAAATGGGGAATAGTTATATAAATTATGGTATATTCACACCATGCAAAGTTCTGTGTAATTTAAAATGTTAATTATGAAACAATGCAGCAAGAAGGAAAAGTTATAATGTTAAGTCAGGAAAAGTGGAGTACAAAATCATAAGTACACCATTGTTCCAGAGGATTTTTGGGAAAATCATATGAGTTTGACAATCCTGGCATAGACAAGTAATTTTTCTTTTTCATTCTTGTAGGACTGGATGAGAGAACTAGATTGCAGCCATTTTTCTTTAATGTTAGTCAACTCTGGTTGTTATGCTCTTTCCTGCTATATATCTACACATGTCAAATGAAGAAGCATGAATAACACTGGCAACTTTTGGATAAGTTCACTCCTCTGTGAAAATTTATGTGCTCCCTGTCTCTGAAATCTTCATAATGACAGGTTCCTCAAACAGGTACACGAACTCACTCTCTCTCAATAAACCATTCCTGACACAGTATCAGACGTCAAGTAAACAAAGTTATCGTGACGTCCCAAACACTTTCAGCTCTTGAAAATTTTTATCCATGATACAAACAGTTACTAAATGCTCCGGAAACTACCACCCCCACAATCTCAGTGGGCAGAATAAAATCCCTACAGGTCATTTTCTTCTTCACATTTAACACAATGATCATGGAGACTCAACTCTGACAGGATTGGCTTGTGAGGAAAATTGATGAGGGCAGAACATCTAAGGAACAGAAGGAGAAGAGGCATGCACTGGACGAGCAGTGCAATGCTTCAAGGACATGCCAGAAATCAGCCTGAAGCTCTGAAACATCTCTATAAATGGTGACAGAACCTATTTCCACATTGCACAGAATGGGACGCTCAATTTGAAACAAAGAAACCAAGGCTGGTGTTCCAATTCTGCATGTGGTCCTCCAAGGAGAAATACCAGATAGTTACCCAAAACACACCTCTGCATGTATGTCAGCATTACTAAAAGTCTCATTTATCAGTCAAATCTTTATTTACAGTGAATTTCTTTATCATTGGCAAAAACAATCAATTAGAAATCAGTGAATGACATTTCTCAGGTATGTTAGGTTTTTATAAGGGGTGATTTTATTTTCAACTGCTCCCAGATTTAGGGGGGGAGGGAAGGAATTTTGCTATTATTCAAGTCAATGAGAAGAAAATGAAATAGATGAGATAACAGGCTACAAAAAGCCTAGGAAAGAGCTATTGGTGCTAAGATATGATAGCAAATGACTGTACATCAAAGGCCTATGACACAGTCAGAGCTTAATAAATACAACAACTAGTTAAGCTGGATGGCAACAAATCCTAGAAGGTCTATCCTCTTGATAAAATGAAATTCCTCTGGAGATTTTGCCAAAGGCTAGAAGTTTGCTTCATACATAACCACTTTCCTAAAACAGAGATTTCAGGAAACCATTTCACCTGTCATTATCTGAAATCAAATTTTTACTTTTCTGGGCATGCATTCATTGTTGATAAGAGAGGGACTCTCACCTTAGAAGATTCCTGTCTATGAAATATGCCATCAGTTCATATGCCATTATCATCTCTATTATGGATAGCCATTGTATTTTAAATTATTCAGCATCAACAGATTTTTAACAAGATATGCCTAACACAGGTGACCCTGGAGTAAATTTTATACAGATTCTCTGCAAGCCATTCAAGAGACATGGATTTTCCTCAACTCACCATCTTTCTTGGAAAGAAGCAACCTAACAGACAAACATAGCTAACTGACAAGACAGCAACTTCTATCTTCTACCATTACATATAATGGAACAAGCATGAATTTTGGAACCCACAGAGACCTGAACACAAATAAAGTCTCTTCCACCACGACCAGAATTCCATTAAATTCTTTAGCACGGACTGTTATTTATCCTAATACATATTTTGCTTATTTATTTTGTTTGTTTTCTTTCTCACCAACTACAAAGCTCCATAAGAGCAGAGCTTTTCAACTATTTATGTTCTGCTATATCCTATATCTGTGACTCACATGTAATGGCTACTCAATGTATAAGAGTTGAGCAAATTGTGGAAATCACTCCCCAGAGTATTTCCAGCTTGTCTTACAACTCATAAAGAGCAGTGGGACCATAATGTCTGGAGAATCAAAGATACTTACCCAAACAATACTGGCTACACTGCCTGTGATCATCAAAATCAAACATAATCCCTGAATTTATAGAGATTATAAAAGACATATTTTTACAAATAAAAGCAAAATTGAAAACACACGTTAACATTTTATGTATGTCTATAAATTTACATCTTCAGGGAAATACATCATGTCCTAGGAATTCCTATTGTTGTTTTTTAAATTGAAACAATTTTGATAATATCTCAAGGACCACAAATACTCTATCAGTTAATTAATCAGTGAATTAATCAGCAAGTGTTTTGAACTCTTTGGGTCAAAATATAACTTTGATTTCCAAATTATAATCTACTTTATACATTGCATCAAACTTTGTGCACTAATGTTTAGCCAGATAAATTGCCTCACATCAACCAATAAGTTGACAACCTTCTTCAATTCATGCATTCATTATTTTACTCAACAAATATTTATAGAACACTTTCTGTGCTCCTGACACAATTGTAGGAAATGAAAGTATAACTTTAAACAAAAGAGGAAAAAGCCCTACCTTCATAGAATTTCTCCTCTCAGAAAGTGTACTTTCTAAGAAGATGGAATTTAAAATATGTAACTAAAATGTAAATATAAATATAAGTGCATATAATGGGAAAGCAGATTATTACTTCCTGAAAGAAACAATTCAATGTAAATGGTATGAATAGTAAAGGAGATATTCTTTTAGATGAAGTGGTTAAGAAAGCCCTGTCTGAGGAGGCATTTGAACAACATCTGAGTGAAAAGAGGCAAGTAATCATGAGAGTTCCTGAGGAAAGAGCATTCTAGTCAGAGAAAATAGCAAATGCAAAGGCTTTGCATGGGGAATGATTGGTTTGTTTGAGGAACTTCAGGATCAGACTGAGTAAGAGAAAATGGAAAACGATTTAAGAGATTTCTATTTTTAGGACAGCATTCTGTCTCCTCTCTGTGGAGTAGACTCTAGGAAGATGAAATGCCGGGAGACTATTTAGGAACGTATTGCTGTATTTCAGGTGAGAGAAGATGGTAGCAATGGAGATGGTGAGAAGAGGTCAGTTTAGGAATACATTGTGAAAGCAGAATTGTCAGGACATACTGAAAAGTTGGAGAAAAGAATTTGAGATGTGGCAGAGAAAGACATCTAACAAAATGTGCAAGATTTTAACTTGAGCTCTGTACTGTGATGTGGATTCCTAGGGAAGGAATGGATTTGTGGAAGCAAACCAAGAGTTGTCTTTTGGACATTAAGTTTTTGAGGACAAATGGACATTCAATGGATGTTTTTGAGTAAGCTATTGAATAAACAAATGTAGAGGTCAAATGAAAGTCAGAGCTAAAGATATAACATTGGGAATCATCAATATATAAATGGCACTCAAATACCTGATACTAGATAAAATCTTGTGTATAGGAGAGACAGGATGTCAGAGGACTGAGCACTAGTTACTACAACAATTAGAGTTTGGAAGCATAAGGAAAATTTAGAAAAGAAGTCTGCAAAGAAGAAACCAGTCAGACTTGAGGAAAATCAAAGCTAAATATGTAATGTCTTAAAGTCAAACGAAGAAAATGTTTCAAATAGGAAGAGTGATAAATGCTGTTGAGGATAGATTGAGTGTGAAGTGGTCTGGTCTGATATGGACCTTTCTCAGGACTATCTTACCTGCCTGAAATGTGATCTATGCATTCATCTCATGTCCTGAATACTTTAAATACAATGCACATTAATTTATTAAATAATAAATTAATTATTTCAAACTTTCTAATATCACTTTATTTGATGTAGTACACTGTGGCTCCAATTCTGTAAATATCATTGACTTTGATTGGAATAATGGCACTTTAAATTTTATGGAATTTTCACAACCCTAAAATGTGTTTGCATACTTATATTAATATTACAAGTAGGTAAAATTAATGAAAATGTGAACTTTGCCTAGAGAATATAAGTTCAGGGTCCAAAATTGAGGGTTTGGGAGTCAACATTAGTACATAGAGATAAGAACTAAAAAATGATCCAAACTGGCCTGACTCCTAACATTGGCTTATTTTAAACCTAACCGATGTAGCCCTGCTTCCATTTTAATATATAATTCTTAATTTCTCCATTCAGCATTTAATTTTGCCTTTGTGTTATTCAACTATTTAAAAAAATGAATGATTTAAAGAGCAAAAAACATTAACCAGTTACTTCTTAATGAGTTATTTTTACAGTGTATATATATTTTTTTACTCTTTTGAAGTCTTAGAAACATGCGGGAAATCTATTTGCCTAAAACTGAGTAATATATGACAAAGCACAAAAAGTATCCATTAAAATGTCTTGATAATGGATTTGTGGAAGCAAACCAAGTATGTTCTATCCTCTAAAGATGCCCCAAATTGAAATACCCTGTCTTTGAACTATCTCTCTGGTAAAATGGGATATAAAGAAAATCTTAATTTGTGAATTATTCACCTGGAGAGTCCTTAAATATCATAGCATTACCATGAGTGTGCCAGTCTGTGGAGACGCTCTCGTTTATTTATTGCTGAGCAACTTCACAAAGTTCTGCTAGGTTTCCCTTCTATGATTCAAATCACAAACAAATGTTATTTGGGAATTGACTCATTTCTACCAGGTGTTGTAAGAGAACACAACCTCAAGAGTATGTGATATCCATTTTATTTCAGTACCACAAATTGCTATGGAGAGTCAAAATGAGGCAGAGGATGAACAAGGCTCAGACATGGCAGAAGTTTCACACATTATGGAGGAGCAAGCATGGAGTGTAAAGGTCATACCTCACAGTTTGCTTTGCTGTCTTGGTGTAATTATTGATATCATCTCCTTTCCTTTTCAAAAGAAACTTTTTTTCACCTGTTCAGAGGAACTTTAGGAATATAGTTAGTGGGAAGGACTTAACCTGAACAGTATCTAGCCCACAGTAAGCAATTAATAAATGGTGACAATGTCATTGATTAATTAAATTAATTAATTAATTAATTAATTACAGTTTCTGGCATGACTGCCAACAGCCTGTGTATGTATGCTCATGTGTGCATGTAGTATGTATGTGTGCATATTTGTGTGTGGGGCTGGGTGTGCCGTACAAAAGAGGAGTTTTTGATTACTTAGCAGTATCCTAAAAATGGGTCCATTATTGATTCAGAGAATTTATGGCAGAATTCTACAGAAGACGATGGTTGGTTTCCAAAACATTTCTCCACTTAAAGCTGGCACCTGGCCACTGGGTTAGATACAGAGTGGAGTGCAGCTCCATTAATGTACAAGTTGTGACGGACATCCAAATGAAACATGGAAGCAAGGAGCTTTTGGACTTGGTTAAAGCTTGCTGGTTGAAAGGTAAAGGGAAACATAAAGATAGATGTGTTTCAAGAAAAAGAAAGCATTCAGTGGTCATTTCAAGGTACGTCTGGTCTGAGAGTTTGCACAGATGACTTTATACTAAGATCTACCAGATGAGGGCTCTGGAACTGCTGTCTTGGGGAGGAAAAAGATCAAGAACAAAGTGAAAAGAGGCAGTTAAAGTTAAATAGATTCTCAAGTCATTTTTCAACACCATTTGGTCATGCTTGATTAAAGAGATTTCCTCAGAAGTTTAGTCCCTCTGAGAAGAGCAGCTTATAGGGGTTATTAATTCAAGTATTTTTAGTTTACATTGAAATTATTATAAATGTGCAGAATGCCATCATGTCTATATTATAGTATCAGTTG
Organism: Cabassous unicinctus; assembly: GCA_029593785.1. NCBI lineage: Eukaryota > Metazoa > Chordata > Mammalia > Cingulata > Chlamyphoridae > Cabassous > Cabassous unicinctus. The sequence continues at coordinate 7,314 of JAQZBX010006733.1, read as the reverse complement.
GAGAATGTATTCCCCAACTATTTATAGAGCTTTGTTAGACCATTACAAAGCATTAGATCAGATTTTCTTAAACAAACAAGCAAAAGCAGAAGGATTCCACTTTGTAAATGTATAGCAGGTTTCAGCAAGGAATACATCAGAGGAACTTTTAAGTCATATTTATTGTTAATTTGATGAAACAGCTTGATTTTATAACACTAAATTTTTAAAAAGTCTAAGAAATCCCAGCTTTTAAATATATAATATAAATATATACAGTAATAAATAAAATGTTAAATGCATTATCAATTTGGTAATGTAAAATACAGAATATTTCCATACCATTTTGCATTTGCTTTTGCTCTTTATTTTGGTATGCTTTATGTTAGAAATACATGTCTAACACTCTTATACCAGTAAGCCTTTTATTGAAAAAAATATTATTGCATTGAACTACAGTCCAAGAAATTTATTAAATAACCTAAAAAAGCCTCTTTGCATGTACAATAGTGCAATTTACTTAGCCACTGTATAATATAAAACACTTTGTACAGAGAATACAAAATAAAATTATTGGTTTTTGTATTATATTGCCAGACTATTATCCAGTTTAATTACAAACTAAATACTTTAAATAGTATAGAGCATGATGGAAATGTATTTTAAACAGCTACATAACCAATTTACATTATGAACTATTTTATAATTTCTCACTTACTGACATTTTAGCAATGTGGATGGGGAATCTCTTCTTGAAGGTGATTCTTTCAATATGTGGATACATTTTTTCTGACAAATCAATTTTATTGATACATATTAATAAAGCATAAATCCATCCAAAGTGTACAATCAGTGTGGATATGTTTTGAAAAACACTGGTTCTAAAACTAAAGAGTAAAGAGCATATGTATTAGGAACACAGACACGCACACACTCGCAAGCTCACACACACACTCAGATTTTATATTTTTCCCAATTGGCTGATTGGCTTTTATGTTTTTGTCAATATGCTCTTGCTCTTGCAAGAAAGGTGGAAGGTGGTAAGTGCAAAAGGAGGAAGTGACATTGGGAAAGGAATTAAGAATGTGGGCTGGGAGCTCTCCTTCCTATACAAAACTGCATAAAATGAAAAAGACCTTTTGGATTATCTCTCTAACATTGGCTTATTTTAAACCTAACTGATTCAGCCCTGCTTCCATTTTAATATAGCTTAATCCAAAGCAATACAACAATCACCTTCAAATGCCTGCCTAATAGTAGAAGTGGATAATATTTTGCTGGAATGAAATGATAACCTTTGAAAATCCACTAGACCCAGATTTGTTGTCAGGAAAACTCATATTTTCGTTGGAAACTCCCATTTTATTGAAGTAGTTTCAGTCTGAGACACAAAGTACAGGAATCTGTTTTGCTGACTACTGTATGGAAGTGGTCACCTATTTGCTTTTAATAATGTTTTGATTTTCCAATGAGAGCACATTTCTTTTGGGGAATTCATCCAATTTAAAGAATTAAAATTAAACTTCAAGAGTCCTGCTTAGCCAGATATAAGGTTTCAAAAGCACTAGGTCAAATTTACCTCTAAGGATTTTAGCTACATGCACTGATATGTGAGATTTGTTTTGTTTTGTTTTTTAATTGTGTTTTTAGAAAAGTGAATCTGATGTTTTCATGTTTTTCTTCAGAATGCTTAACTGTCTTTCTGAAAACTCATGGGGAATATTTTTTTGGGGGGTTGGGGGAGAGACTGAGAAATGTGCCACTGGTTTGAGATAATCTGCAATAAGTAGGCACATAAACTATCCACATAGCTGGGGAGACCATCTGAACACTCCATTCATATACATCTACAGCTCTGGGACAGCAAGTGGTGCCCTAAAGCAAAGAGTGATCTCTATATCTACAATTACTTCAAAGGCATGAAATGCATGATGTTTTTGGATCAACCTAAAGTATTATGGTAAAATTCCAAAATCTGTGTTGATGCCATCACTGGGAACTTTGTAAGTAAGCAAGAGCTTCGCACACTAAAGGGACAGCCAGATCTGGAATATGATCCTGAGTAATTTTACTGATTAATTATTACATTTAAAGGGATAGATTTATAGATTAAGTTCTTATAACATAATTCTATTCAGAGACAATAGGGAGATTCAATTAAGTCCTAGCAGAAACTGAAGAAAGGGAATCACTACCAAATCAATTTTGCCTAAGTAGAACTGAGAAAATTTCAGGGAATAATTCCCTATATTTTAATCATTTTTTTATTGCTGTAACATTATGAATCTGTAACATTTATAAAGGAGTACTCAAAGCACATATTGAAATATAGATCTTATACCACCATTGTATTTTATCTTACTGAAATTGAAGGAAATGGTTAAGATGATGAATTTTCTCAAATTTCCAGGTTCTTTATACAAAGCATTTATTTTATTTAACTATATCCTGAATCTAAGTAAGAGTATATCTGATGGTGGATTGGTTCTTAATTGCTAAGAAAGATATATAGATAGGTGTGTGTTTGTGTGTGTGAAGACTCCATAGCCTTTTAAAAATATTTCCAGTTTCTAAATAAATATTTATAGCTTAAGACAGCTATGAAAACTTGCCTCTATGAGCCAAGTGTGAAAGTGTAGTCAGAAATACTCTGTGAATATCAGGGAATAAGTATATTTGGAGAAGTTCAAATGCTAAAAATCAGCTATCAAATAATTGCATAAATGGAAAGGAACAATGCTGAAAATAATAGTCCATCACAGTAGCAAATTATAAAAAAGGCTCTATTTTAGATTTCAATATATATTTAGAATTCTTCATTTTATTTTCTTCTGGAGTGTGTTTTGCCTAAGTTCTAATCACAAATAAAATGCAACACTTGAGCCCTAATGTTAGGAGAAGTAAGAGGATGGTTCAGAATGTTCCATGGCAGAAAAGGCATTTTGAGTATTATCAGAAAAAAAAAAAAGTTTATCCCATCTAAAGCACTATAATTAAACAGCTGAAATTTGGAAATTATCCTACAGGATATTATATATGTCATTGGTCAAAAGCAAAATTCTAGAAAAATATTTTGCAAATCTCTAAGGTTTTTGTTCATGCAAATGTGCAAATGCGTGAATATTTCAGTGCTGGCGATTTAACCACTTTATATAAACAACTCAAATTGTCAAGGTCTTCTACATGTGGAGTCAAAACTGACCTCTTTGTAGGATCTACCCTTTTTGCTCTAAAAAGATAGCAAACAAATATGATATTCCATCATACACAGCTCCATGCTGCTTTTCAGATATTTAAAGTTAGAAAGCCATTCCCTCTATCTCCTTCTTTCCTTAGCAAGTATTCTTTTCTTTGAAATCCATATTGGTTTCTGTATTGTTCACATGGCATTTCCTAGAGTTTGTCCTACAGAACATTAGTTCTATGAGATAGTCCACAGGGAAAAATATTTCTCTTTTCATTACTTTTGAAAATGCCATATATTCCATATCCCTCCTGAAAATGTTTGGTGGACATTGCACATAAAATGTTCTGAGCTATGCTTGCAATAAAGAAATAGAACCATTTAATCTAACATGTCCCTAAAGTATTTGAAAATAGAACTTTTTTCCACTTAAATTTTACCTCTTAGAACTCGTTTTTCATGTGTATAAAAAATAAAACTCATCTCATCTTTTCATTGGTCTGTTCTGTCAATTATAGACCACTTTAATTTGTCAATAACCCTTTAAATTGTGTGCCAGAACTACACATAGTTTTCCACAAATAGTTTAATTTTTTTCAACTTCAAAACAAAAGCCTTATACCAATTCTTTATAATTTCTTTAGTACAGTCTAACACATCATAACTCTGTGCCAGCTTCTTCATATCATTGCTTCGTATGGAGCTTATAACCTTGTTAAGCCCTGTATCCAGTTGAGGAACTGGAATTTTGTTTTGTCTCCCACAACCATTTAAGTTAAAAATGAAAGTAGGATTTGACATTTATCCATGTTAAATTTTGTCCTTGAAATTTTGTCGCTTTTATGCATTTTGAATTTATTTTCACATTGTAGCCATTCAATGCTTTTGCTAGTCCTCTTGGGTTTGTGGGTTATTTTCCCTTTTTGAAGGTATGCTTTCTATTATTTCACCTATGTTTTATTAAAGGTCAACTATAACAGTGCAACAGAAATCCTAATGGCCAGTCTCTACAGCCATCCATCTAATTTGGAATTAGTCCAGGTTTCAAAACCCTTCAGGTAGAGTTGCTCACCTAGCTATGAAAATATATTCATCACACAGTTCTAACTCTTTTCTAAGGATATTTAAGAGAATCACAAAATGTCTGTCTGCAACATTTTACAGATATTTTACTCTCCTTTTCCCCAATCATCCAACATACTTTCTGTGGTCAAGGTAACAAATAACTACTATATAACTGAAGGAATACTTAATTTTCCATCCTCTTCTGAATTGACTCAGCAAGATTGTGGCAGTATTGATCACTCTCACTTCCTTGAAACACTTTCCTTACTGGGCTTCTAGGAGAATCATTCTCCTGGTTTTACTCTTAACTTGCTACTCCCTCTTAGTCTAATTTTTGTTGTTGTTGTTTAAAAGTTGGAGTGATCTAGGACTCAGTCTCTGAACTTCTATTTACCTTAAATGTGTTTTTCTTTTCCAGGCTGATGGATTTGGTGATTTCATCCAGGCAAATGGCTTCAATATTTTCTATACATTGAGGATTTCCCCAAAATATATGCCCTTTCCACACGTCTACCCAAACTCCAAATTCTTACTTCAAACTACCAGCTCAGTATTTCTACTTCTAGGTTCAATCGGCACCTCAAACTTAGTGTATTCAAGTTGATCTCCCCCTCCTATCCTGCTCTTCCCACATTGTTCCCAATTTCATTGAACAGAAAATGCATCCTTTCAGTTGCCTTTGCAAACACTATGCCATCTCTGATTCTTTTTCTTATAACTCACACTCATTATGAAACAAATTCTCTTCAGCTCTAACCTTCAAAATAAATTCATAGTCTCACCATTTCCACTAGACTATCACTAAGAAATTCCCTACATTGTCTTGTCTGGAATATATCAAAACCTACTAATTGGACTCCAATCTCTTTACACTTTCGGAGTTTATTCTCAATACAACAGCTAAGTGACCCTGAAAATTTTTAAGACAAATTACATCATTCTTCAGCCTAAAATTATCCAATCGCCCCTCATCTCACAATAAAAAGTAGTCATTATAATGGTTGACTATATCCTGCATGATTATGCTCCACAATCACTTGTCTGACCTTATCTCTGATAATTCTCCTCCTCACTCATTCCACACTCAGCCAATTGATCTTTTGTTGCTCCTTGAACAAAGCGAGCACATCCAACAAATTTAGACATCTGCTCCTCTCAGTTTTGTACTTTTCATCTACTTCAGGTCTTAGGTGAAATATTACTTTTACAGTGAGGCTTCCCTGACTACTCCATTTAAAATTGTACTTTACTCACTACTGCTATCTTAGCCCCTTTATCTGTCCTTCCTATTTATTTTTCTCCAGAGCATGTATCATTATCTGACATGGTATGTACTTTGCTTGCCTGCTTTGTTTATTGTCTGCATGACCCATCTAGAGTTTAACAACATGAGAGCAACAATTTTTGTTAGTGTTGATCATTATTATACAACCCCCCTGCAGTTAGATCACTGCCTAGCACATGGCCCTCAATAAATATTTGTTGAATGAGGAAAAAAATAGAGTAGGCAAATGAGAAATAAAATGCTTTTATGTTTGAACTATTTTTTCTTAGTTCACCTGTTAAGGTTAATAGTAGTTGTCTCTTCCTTTTAATTAAACAATCAATTTTACATCTGATCTACAATTATACTATTAAAGCAATAATACCTATATTTAATTTTCCTTCCCTTATAAAATTGGAAGTGTTTCTTCTAGCACCTCTTATTTTTTGCAGCTTACTCAAGGACAAATGATACCATGAAGCTTCTTTAGGTAATTTTAATAGTATGTGATATAATTATTCTAAATGTGAAGATTTAAATTTATTTAAAGTGGCCATGGAAATTTTCTCCACGTGTTCCAAATTTCTTATCCATGTTGGTTCTAAAATTTCAACTTTAAAGGACATTTTCTTTAAAGAGAACAAGCAAAATGAAATCAGATTTCTGTAACACAACTCGTCTATTTTTTTCTGTTAAATCATCTGCCCATAGCAGTAATCATATTACATCATTTTATTTTCCGAATAAACAAGACATTAAAAAAGCATTAAACTAACCACTCTTCATTTTGATCTATAACTGTTGTGCTACCCTTTTCTGGATGTATGGCACCTTAACAATTTCTCTTTCTCTGGATATTTTCCCTCTTCAGTTGATACTGAAGTATTTAGAGGACTATACTTTTCCTCCTCATTGAATTTTTTTTATAATTACATATTTTGTCATTAGATGCTATACCTTTTTTTACAAGTTATCACCCTGGAGTATGAATTGTCTTTCATTTAAATGGAGAAGCATGCTTTCCTACAGTCTAAAACAGTATATGCAGTGCATACTTTCACCACTTTTAAGAACAGGGTGGTTAATCATATCCATGCCTTCAATCCACATCAATTTATCCTTGTTGGTCAAAATTAAGTGCCCAGTAGAGGTTCCCTGGTTTAACCTTCTGAGATATTAAATTGTCAACAACGCAATTACAAAACTAATCATATGCCCTGTCTTTTTCACAATAGGACTTCTAGTGAGCTTCCATGATTACTCTATCTTGATTCCATGTCAGCCTTGTAATCTGTTTTAGGAAATAAGCATCCACATTGTTTTTTTAATCTGCTGGGCCATTTGTCATTATTTTTATAAGAACTATCTCATTAATTTCACTTCTTTTGGAATTCTCCCAATGCTCACTTATTGTCCTTTATAATCACTTTTATGGGGTTCCTCTCAAGAATATAGTTTCTTTCTATTTTGTACTTTTCCTCTATTTTTCTATTTCTTTCAAATATATTATAATTTCTTAGTGCCATATTCCAGTAAAAATTCCCATCCCACAAGTTTCTGGTGATATCTAGGGAACTACATTTTTCTTTAGGTTAAAATTTCAAATTCACTTTTTTCCCATTCATATGCTCTTTCCCTCTCTCTCTCTTTCTCTTTTACACAAACATACACACACACACAAACACACATATTTTCTCTCTCTCTCTCTCCCTCCACCAGCAAAGATGTCCTACTTTTTCCTACTTTTACAATTATTAAGTATTTAACCTTTCACCTTCATTTTCCTCATCCATAAAGTGAAATGATAATATTGATCTCAGAG
>JAQZBX010006732.1:0-52378 GCA_029593785.1 Cabassous unicinctus | reverse complement strand
AATCAGAAATATATAACAATAATAAATATATAAAAACAACAACGAGTCCTAAAGAAACGAAGCAAAAACCAAAATAATTGAAGGGATAAACTTCAATTAAGCATGGACTGTAGTTCACATTGTAGTCTACACACTCTCTCTCTCACAGTTCTGCATATTATGTGATGCTATAAAATGGCCTATATTTTTCACTCGATTCCCAAGTCCTGAAAAAGACCCCGTATTACAACTGTTTTTCACTCTCCCTGCCCCCATGGCCTCCAGTGGCCACTGGCTCCATATAATGTAATTTCTTGCATTGCTAGAATCACAATATGTCTATAGTAGAACAGCAGTAAGTCCACTCTAATCCATAGCTCTTCCCCCAATCCCAAGGATTCTGGGATGGTGATGTCCACTACACCTACAAACTCCAGCACCAAGTATAGGTTTAAATAGAAGGGACAGATGAGCCATGTGCAGGGAAGACATAATTGAGTCCAACTCTGTCACTCTCAAGAGCACAAACTCCAAAGTAGGGTCCACTGGCAAAACACCGACTCCAGAGCTATCTGCCCTGACCATAAGACCTGAGTGTCTCCAGAGCCCTCAGGAGCCCCACTCTTTGGGGTAGTATCCACCTTGGCAATCTATGAGACCCTGCTGAAAGGTGCATATGTTATCTCTGGGATGACATCCTGACTCACTTTGAAGTCTCTTAGCCATATAAACTCGTTTGTCTTTACCTTTTCCCCCTTTTATTAGAGGTCTTTTTCCAGTTTCCTTGCTAGTTGGTGCTTGGTAGCAATCCCTTGGTGCCAGGGAGGCTCATCCCCAGGAGTCATATCCCACACTGGAGGTCAGGTAATGCATTCATATGCTGAGTTTGGCTTAGAGAGAGGCCACATTTGAGCAACAAGGAGGCTTTCAAGAGGCAACCCTTAGGCACCCCATAACAATAGGCTAAGTTTCAATTTCAAGAGCAAAAGCTCATAAGCCTAGTCGTCAATATCAAGGGCCCATCAGTGGATCATCCTCTTTCGCCAGTCACTGTCCCTGCACTTGGGGGACTGTTGCTGATCCCTTAGAGAATGTGGCAGAGCTCTCCAGGATGGGAATTCAGTATTCTCTTGGTTATTGTGTGAGGCTCCACCCACTGTGACAATGCCCCGTGAACATTTGAACATTTTTATATACCTTATATGTATGCTTAGGTTAACTTCCTCCAATGCATTCCCCATCACTGACACCCCACACCAACCATCCTCCCTCACCCCAGTTGTAACTCTTCTGTGATCCAAAGCTTCTACAAAAATGAAGCCATTACAATAGCCAAATACAATTAATAAGAAAATGAAACAATAATGGTAAGTTTAAATTAAAAAAATGAAATACATAAAAATTTTAAAAAGCTAAAAATAGAATAAAATTTAAAAATTGGGATATTTTAAAAAATAAAAAATATTTAAAAAATTTTTTTTGACATTTTGCCTTTCATCCCCACAATATCTCGTGTCATGTGTGTACCGTGACACCTTGCCCCACTAATTCCCCAGTGTCTCACTGTTTTTCATTTTGTTTTCAAAGAAGTTTTAGGTCACAGCAAAGTTACACACAGAATACAGGAGACCCTCATATACCCAACATCCTTCCTCTTTCATCACTCCCATATTAATACCTTTTTATATGTGGATTGTACCTTATAACTGATATACATATAGTGAAACATAGCTACTAAATGTGGTCAATGGTTTACATTATGGTTTATATTTTAGACTGTACACTTTTATAAATTTTGATGATATTTACCATGTCCTGTGTCCATCATTGTAAGATCATGTAGAACACATTCACTGTCCACTAAATACCCCTGTTGAATCTATACTAATCCTCCCTCCCTTCGGGGCTCATGGCAACCCCCTGACGTCACTCCTTGGATGACAAGATTCATAGTTACATGCAACAAGACTGGGGTCCTGACACACTGGTTTGTCCTCACCTTTTAGGAACCGCTTATGCTCTCAATAGACTCCCGAACAAATCAGTCCTCCCGAGAATGGGAGTCCAAATCCTTCCTGCTCATTATGTGGGTCTCCATCCACTGATACAATACATTATGAGAGAATTATCACTCACACACTCCCTAGAAGCCAGCTCCAGCTACACCCTGTCCCAAATGCACCGCCATCCAACACCCTAAACCTGGAACCCTTCCTTGTCATATTGCCATTAGAGCATTCCCAATTTTGTACTTTCAACCACATACCCACAAATCTCCAGTGTTTACCTGGTCCCTCTCCCAACCTTCCTCCCAGTACCCTGGAACTTACAACCCACCCTTTCCAATCTACCCACCTGTCAAACCTGCACCATGCAATCCAATAATATCACTACCCTCCTGTCATATGTCTTCAATACACAACTACACAATTGCACATTACCATAGATTAGGTCTGTATGGGTGTTGGCTCACAACCATCTTCTCCCTTTCTTTTCCTTGCAAACCTGTCTTCCAGACAATAGCAGACTGAGTCTGCTCAATTTGCTTAATTCATATCAGTGATGTCATGTACTGTTAATCTTTCAATGCCTGGCTTGCTTCACACAATATAAGGTCCTCAAGATTCATCCATGTTGTCCCGTGTGCTAGCACTTTATTCCTTCTTACAGCTGAGTAATATTCCATTGTATTTATGTACCACATTTTGTTTACCCATTCATCTGCTGATGGGCACCTGGGTTGATATCAAATTTTGGCAATAGTTAATAATGTCGCTATGAACGTGGATGTACATATATCTGTTCATATCTTTGCTTTCAATTCTTCTGGGTATATATCCAGCTGTGGAATTGCTGGGTCATATGGCAGTTCTATAGTTAGTTACTGGAAGAACTTCCAAACTGTCCTCCACACTGGCTGGAACATTCTATATTCCCATCAGCAGTGGATGAGTGTTCCCACTCCTACACATCCTCTCCAACACTTACAGTCTGCTGTTTTTTTAATAGCTGCCATTCTAATGGATGTAAGATGGTATCTCATTGTAGTTTTGGTTTGCATTTCCCTAATAGCTAGAGATGTTGAGCATCTTTTCATGGGCTTTTTAGCCATTTGTATTTCTTCCTTGGAGAAGTGTCTTTTCAGGCCACTTGCTCATTTTTTAAATGGGTTGTTTGTCTTTTTGTTTTTGAGGTGTAGGATTTCTTTATATATGCAGGATATTAGGCTCCTATCAGATATATGGTTGCCAAATATTTTCTCCCATTGGGTAGGCTACCATGTTACTTTCTTGATAAAGTCCTTTGAGGTGCAAAAGTTTTTAATTTTGAGGAGATCCCATTTATCTATTTTTTCTTTCACTGCATGTGCTTTGGGGGAGAAGTTCATGAAACCATTTCCTATTACAAGGTCCTGTAGATGCTTCCCTACATTACCTCCCAAGGTCTTTATGGTCTTGGCTTTTACATTTAGATCTTTGATCCATCTTGAGTTGATTTTTGTATAAGGTGTGAGATGGTGTTCCTCTCTCATTCTTTTGGCTATGGATATCCAGTTCTACAAGCATCATTTGTTGAAGAGGCCATTCTCTCTCAGTTGAGTGGGCTAGGGGGCCTTGTTGAATATCAGATGACTGTATAAGCGAGGATCTTTATCAGAACTCTCAATTCAGTTCCATTGGTCGGTATGTCTATCTTTGTGCCAATACCATGCAGTTTTGACCACTGTAGCTTTGTAGTATGTTTTAAAGTTAGGTAGTGTGATACCTCCAATTTCATTTTTCTTTTTCAATATGTCTTTGGTGATTTGGGGCCTCTTACCCTTCCAAATAAATTTTTTAATTAGTTTTTCCAATCATTAAAAAGTGCTGTTTTGATTTTTATTGGGATTGCATTAAATCTATAGATTAGTTTGGGTAGGATATACATCTTAATGATGTTTAGTCTTCCTTTCCATTAACAAGGAATATTCTTTCATTTATTTAAGTCATCTTTGATTTCATTTAACAGAGTTGTGTAGTTTTCATATATAAGTCCTTTATATCTTTAGTTAAGTTTATTCCTAGGTATTTGATTCTTCAGTTATTTTTTTCTTGATACCCTCCTCAGATTGCTTGTTATTGGTGTACAGAAATGCTATTGATTTTTGAGCATTGATCTTATAGCCTGCGAGTTTACTGAACTCATTTACAAGTTCCAGAAGCTTTGTTGTAGATTTCTCAGGGCTTTCTACATATAGGATCTTGTCGTCTGCAAATAGTGAAATTTTTGCTTCTTCCTTTTCAGTTTGGATGCCTTTTATATCTTTTTCTTGCCTCAGTGCTTGAGCAATTACTTCTAAGACAATGTTAAACAGGAGCAGTGATAGTGGGCATCCATGTCTTGTTCCTGATCATAGAGGGAATGCTTTTAGGATTTCACCACTGAAGATGATGTTAGCTGTGGGTTTTTAATATATACCCTTTATCATGTTCAGAAAGTTTCCTTCTATTCCTATCTTCTACAGTGTTTTTATCAGGAAGAGGTGCTGTATTTTGTTGAATGTTTTTCTGCGTCTATAGAGATGATTTTGTGACTTTTTTCTTTCATTCTGTTTATATGGTGTATTACATTGATTTATTTTCTTATGTTGAACCATCCTTGCATATCCAGATGAAACCCACTTGGTCATGGTGTGTAATTCATTTGATATGTTGTTGAATGAGATTAGCAAGTATTTTGATGAAGATTTTAGCATCTAGGTTCATTAGAGATATTGGTCTGTAATTTTCCTTTCCTGTGCCATCTTTGTTTCACTTTGGTATTAGGGTATTGTTGGCATCATAGAATGAGTTAGGCAATGTTCCTTCTACATTTTATTTTTTGGAAGAGCTTATGCAAGATTGGTGCTATTTCTTTCTGGAACCTTTGGTAGAATTCACCTGTGAAGCCATTTGGTCCTAGGCTCTTCTTAGTTGGGAGGTTTTTGATGACTGAGTCTATCTCTTTACATGTAATTGGACTGTTGAGTTCATCAATATCTTCATTCATCAGTGTAGGCTGCTTGTGAGTTTCTAGGAATTTTTTTGTTTCCTCTAAATTATCCTTCTTGTTGGCATATAATTTTTCAAAGTATCCTCTTATGATATTCTTTATTTCTGTGGGGTCATTGTTGATATCCCCTTCCTCATTTCTTCTTTTGTATATTTGCATCTGCCCTCTCTTTTCTTTGTTAGTCTGACTAAGGGATTGTCAATTTTATTGATCTTCTCAAAGAACCAGCTTTTGATATTTTTTATTTTTTCTAGTGTTTTATTATTTTCTATTTCATTTAGTTTTTTCTAATCTTTGTTATTTCCTTTTTCCTACTTCCTTTGGGGTTAGTTTGTTGTTGTTTTTCCAGTTCCTCCAGTTAGGTTTTTAGGTGCAGTTAGGTTTTTTAGGTGCAGTTAGGTTTTCGATTTTAGCTCTTTGTTATTTTGTGATATATGCATATATGGCTATGAATTTCTCTCTCAGTACACCTTTTGCTGCATCCCATAGGTTTTGATATGTTGTGTTGTCATTTTCGTTCGTCTCAAGGTAGTTAACAGATTTCTTTTGAGATTTCCTCCTTGACCCACTGTTTGTATAAGAATGTGTTGTTTAACTTCCATATCTTTGTACTTACTCTGGTTTCTGGCCCTTACTGATTTCCAATTTCATTCCACTGTGGTCAGAGAAATTACTTTGTATAATCTCAATCTTTCTGAATTCCTTGAGATTTTTTCTGTGGCCTAGTATGTGGTCTATCTTGGAGTATGATCCATGTGCACTCGAGAACAATGTATATCCCACTCTATTTGGGTATGGTGTTCTGTATATGTCTATTAGGTCCAGATCCTCTAATGTATTAACCGAAGTATTTGTTTCTTTATTGATTCTTTGTCAAGATGTTCTGTCTAATGGTGATAATGGTGTATTAAAGTCCACCAGTATAATTGTAAAGGCATCTATTTCTCCACTTAGATTTTCCAGTGTTTGCCTCATATATTTTGGGGTGCCCCTGATAGATGCATAAATATCTATGATTGTTCTTTCTTCTTGAAAGATTACCCCTTTCACTAATATATACTGTCCATCTTTATCTCTTTAAATAGTTTTGCATTTAAAGTCTATTTTGTCTGATATTAGTATAGCTACTCCCTCCTTTTTGTGGCTATTGTTTCCTTGTAAAAGTGTTTTCAGCTATTCACTTTCAGCCTCCTTGAATCCCCAGGTCTAAGGTGGGTTTCTTTTAGACAAAATATAGATGGGTCATATTTCCTAATCCATTCTGCCAATCTGTTTCTACTGACTGGTGAGTTTAATCCATTAACCTTCAGTGTTATTACTCTCAAGGAATTACTTATATCAGCCATATTTGGGTTTATATATGTCATATATTGTTTTTATTTCTATTTTTGTCTTTTTAGTTGTTCTTACACTCTCCTCCAGCTCTCCCTCTCCTCTTTCTTCCTTTCAACCTGTAGAACTCCCTTTAGTTTTCTTGAAGGGCAGATTTCTTATTGGCATACTCTCTTAATTTCTGTTTATCTGTGAATATTTTGAGCCTTCCATCATTTTTGAAAGCCAGCTTTGCTGGATACAGAATTCTTGGCTGGGAGTTTTTTTTCTTTTAGTACCTTAACTATGTCATACCACTGCCTTCTTGCCTCGATTGTTGCAGATGAGAAATCAGCACTTAATCTTATTGAGCTTCCCTTGTATGTGATGGTTCTCTTTTCTCTTGCCACTTTCAGTATTTACTCTTTGTCTTGAGCATTGCAAAGTTTGACTAGTATATGTCTTGGAGTAGGCCTCTTGGGATTTATACTGTTTGGGGTGCTGCACTTCCTGGACTTGTACATTGATCTCCATCAATAGGGTTGGGAAGTTTTCAGCCATTATTCATCCAACACTTCTTCTGTCCCCTTTACCTTCTCTTCTCCCTCTGTGATGCCTATAATGCATATGTTTGTGCGTTTTGTGTTGTCATTCAAATCCCTAAGTCCCTGCTGGATTTTTTTTATTTTTTTATCTATCTGTTCTACTATCTGGTTGATGTCGGATGTCCTGTCTTCCACATCACTAATTCTTTCCTCTGCCTGTTCAAATCTACTGTTATGTGCTTCCAGTTTCTTTTTGATTTCTTGGATTGTGCCATTGATCACCATCATATCTATCATATTTTTATGTACATTTACAATTTCTTCAGTATGTCCTCCCAGTGTCTTCTTAATATCCTTAATCTCTTCCTTCATGTCCATGATATTTGTTTGGGCAGCTTTGATTAGTTGTTCAATGTTCTGCCCCTCTTCCTGGTTTTTAATTTGTTCATTGGACTGGGCCATGTCTTCCTGTTTCTTTGTATGTTTGTTGTTGTTGTTGTTGTTGTTGTTGCCTTCTGGTCATGTTTTTATCTTGATGGGTTTATTTGGTTGATTATCTTCTCTCTTTACTATAGGGTTTTATTTAATTGATGTTTGTGTTAGTGTGTTAAGTTTTCTCTTTGTCTTTTTTCTCTTATTCTATTTCATTGCTGTTGTCTATGTTCCTTTGGAAGAAAAATTTAGGGCCAGAGAAAGTGGAAGAGGTAAGAAAAGTAAAAGGATAATAGTAATAATAATAGTAATTGTTAGAAGAAGTATCATTTAAGACCTTGGAAAATGAATATTTAACTCATATAAGCAGTGTAGAGTAATAGGAATAGGAAAGTGGGGTACCAACAGTGAAATGGGAAACCAAATAGAGAAAAATATATAGACTGAATTAAAAGGCCAGTATGATGAGTAAAGAGGGAAAGAGAAAAGAAAAGACAAAAAGAAAAAAGTTAATAAAAGAAAGAAAACAAGATAGGTGAGGTAGAAATAATAACCAGAAAAACTGAGGACTAAACAAAGAGAGGTGAAATGTAAGAAGAACAACAGAAGCAGAATATAGAATGATGAGGGAAGGAAAAGAGACAGCCTTATTTTATAAAATTGGTATTCACAAAAAAGGGGAAATCAAGGAAGAGGAAACACAATAACCAAGAATCAAGCCAGCAGTACCTTGAGGAATTTATCTCTTCATCCAGCTCCCTCCAGATCAATGCCCTGAAGCCTCCTACTCTGTGGGTTCCCAAAACATCTCACTCAGGCAGGATCTTGCCCCCACTCAGCTGTTTTTTTTTGTGTGTGTGAGAGAGATCTGCCTATGTTCCTTTAAAAGAAAAAAACTTAGGACCAGAAAAAAGGAAAGAGATAGGAAGACAAAAATAATAATATTAATGGTATTAATAAAAGACAGGAGAGCAAACCTACAAGATCTGGGAAACTGAAGAATTACCATGAGTAAGATAAGTAAGATAAGTAAGATCTGGGGGGTTGATTTCCAGAGGCTTGGAACTTCCAGAATCAGTTTCTGGTTCTGTTATGCCCAACAATTCAGTTCTCAGCTTATTTCTCTCATCTAACATTTTACTGTAAGCTGTAAGGAGAGCAAGCTGCCTTCTCTGAGTTTACTTTGGAAAGTTTTTCACCTAAATGCTCAGGCTCGCCATTTTCAAATTCTGCCTTCCATAAAACATCAAGAGTTAATCTTGCTAATTTTTCTGCAACTTTAAAACATGGACCACCTTTCCTCCAGTTTCCAATAATAGTTTCATCATTCACTTCTAAGGCCTCATAAAAAGTCTCTTTAGTGTTCATATTCATACCAACAGTCTCTTCAAAACAATCTGGGCCTTTTCCTTCAAGCATCTCACAATTCCTACAAAAAATACCCCTTACCCATTTATAAAACTGTTCCAGCATTTTGGTAATTGCAAAAGCACCACCCCATTTCTTGGGACCAAATTCTTTATTAGTCAGCCAAAGAGGTGCTGATGCAAAGTTCCAGAAATCTGTTGGCTTTTATAGAGGGTATTTATTTGGAGTAGAAGTATACAGTCACCAGGCCATAAAGAGTAAGTTTCTTCCCTCACCAAAGTCTGTTGTCACATGTTGGAGCAAGATGACAGTATCTATGGAAGGGGAGAATCACTTGTGCAGTGTCAGTGATGAGGGGATAGGTGGGGAAAGGAACACCTGGGGAATGTCTCTATGGAATTTGAATGTGTTCATGTTGTCATAGGATCTTATCTCAGTGGATCGAGAGCCACACAATAACAAACAAAATATTAAGCTCTCATCCTGGCAAGACCTGCTACATTCTCTAATAGAGTGGCAAGAATCTCTACAGTACTAGGAAGTGCCTAATAAAAGGAAAACAGACCAATATATCAAACATTCAATATTAATGCTTGTATGTATGAAACTTATTCTTGTAAAATTGAAACTTAGCCTAAACATAACTATTGCCTACATGTTACCTCTTGAAACCCTCATTGTGACTCAAATGTGGTCTCTCTCTAAGCCAAAATCATCAAATAAACTCACTATCTTTCCCCGAAGTTGGCCATGTCTCCTGGGGAAGAGCCTCCCTGGCACTGAGGGATTAATACCAAGCACCAAACAAAGATGCATTTGGAAAAAGACCTTGATAAAAAGTGGGAAACATTAAAAACAAAAGTTTTTATGGCTAAGAGATTTCAAAGTGAGTCAGGAGAGTGTTTTAGAGGTTATGCTTATGCACATCGCAAGCAGATCTCACTAACTGTTCAGTAAACAAAACCCAAACTGGGGTGCTCCCAAGGGCTCTAGAGATATCTGGACACTATAGACAAGACACATACCACCATGAAATCATCACCCCATCGGTGGGCCTTACCTTGGAATATATGACAACTTATTTCACCAATGTAAGAGAGTTAGACTCATTTATAATTTCCCTACACATGATTTTTATATACCTTTTATTTAAACCTACAATTAGCACTATACCCATTAAATGTATGTCCCAAAGACTTAAATCTTCTGTCTGTTCATATGCCAGTTGAGCCCTGAATCTCAATAGAGTTATGGCCAACTCCTACCAAATAGTTCACTGGACAAAATGATGAGGATGGACAACCCCCATACCCCCGAAAGTATCTACAGCTGCAAGCAAAACAGTTCTTTCCATCTATCCCATAAGATCTAAATCCTTTCTCAGTCTGAAGTGAGTGGACATCACTTTCCCCAAATCCTCACAAATCAGGAATGAACAAACATAAGGAGGGAATGCAACCATGGACCAAAGTAGACGAATTATTATTGTAGTACCAGAGGAACTTGTAACATTGATAATAAAGATAGTGGTTACCAAATGTTCTGAAGGGAGGGCAAAGGAAAAAGTGATAGAATATAGGGCATTTCTAGGATATTGGAATTGTTCTGCATGATATTACAATGATGTATACAGGCCACTATACATTTTGTCAAATTCTATAAAACTGTAGAGTGCAAAGTCTAATGTATTCTATAGCTCTTGGTTAATAGTTTGTTCAATATTTGTTCATCAATTGTAACAAATGTACCACAATAATGTAAGATTTATTAATAGGGGAAAATGTGGGAGGGGAGGGGTGGGGTATATGGGAGTCCCCTATACATTTGATATAACTTTTATGCAATCTAAAACTTCTCTATAAATAAAGTTTATTATGTGGGAAAAAATTTAAAAATAGAGTGAAAATCATTAAAGGAATTATAATATTATACCATAAAATATTCATTTAATTCAAAAGAAAGCAGTAAAGGAGTAATATAGAAACAAAAATGATATGAGGTATATACAGAACAAAAATTAAAATGAGACATAAATCTAACTATATTGATAGTAATATTAAGTGGCCACTGGAACCTCTGGGGACATGGAGAGGGAAAAACAGGTGTAATACCGGGGCTTTTTCGGGACTTAGGAATCATCCTGAATGACATTGCAATGACAGATAAAGGCCATTTTATATCTTCCCATAACCTGCAGAATTGTGTTGGAGGGAGTGTAAACTACAATGTGAACTATGGTCCATGCTCAGTGGCAAAGCCCCAGGATGTGTTTATCAGTTGCAATGAAGATGCCACACTAATGAAGAATGTTGTTCATGTGGGAGGGTGTGGGAGGTGTGGGGAGTGGGGCATATGGGAATCCCCATATTTTTTGTGTAACATTTATGTAATCTAAGGGTCTTTAAAAAAATTTTTTAATGTAAATGAATTAAGCAAAACTCAGAGATTGCCAGACTGGATAAAAAGAAAAAGATGCAACTATTTGCTGTCATCAGTAAACACCCAATTTAGACTCAAAGATATAAATAGGTCAAAAGTAAGGATGGAAAAAGATATATCATGCATACAGTAACCTGATGTCGGACAAAATAAACTTTAAAACAAAAAATATTAGTAAAGTTAAAGGGGTACATTTTACATGACAAAAGGGTCAATCCGTCAGGATGATACAGCACTTATAAACACCTATGCACCTAAAAATCAGGTTCTCAAAGTACATGAAGCAAAACTGACAGAATTGAAGGTTGAAGTAGACGACTGAACAATAATGGTTGGAGACTTCAATATCTCAGTTTCAAAAATAGAATAATTAGGCAGAAGACCAACAAGGAAATAAAAGACTTGGGCAATGCTTAAAACAGCTAGACCTAGCAAACAGCTATAGCGCACTCATACCAAGAACAACAGAATGAACATTCTTCTCAAATGCAGAGGATGAACTGTATGCCTAACCATAAGGTAAGCATCAATAAATTTAAAAGGACTTATCTGGAAGTATAAAGATAGAACCTCAGACATTTACGCAGAGTAAGACAAGATAAGGAGAGAAAGGTCTGGGAATAATTATTAATAGATGGGCAAAACACATCTAGTTGGTAGCAAAGACTGATCTGCAACAGTAAGTGGCATACAAAGGTGATTGCCATCTCTCATCAGAATTCAGGGAAATAGTTGACATCATGGTCGAAATACTATATCCAATATCCATAGTGAATGGTTTTATAGGAATTTGAAAAAGAAACTCACAAACATTTCACACCTGGAGACTAATCCTAAAGAAGCAGGGCATAAGCTTGAATTCAAGGACAGAACTCCAAGATTTTCAAAGGGAAAAACGAATAATAATGTCGGATTGAGTCTAAGTAAGGGATTTATTAAAAAAAAAAAAAAAATCCCTACAAACAGAAAACTTAGAATGAGGGTTTAACCAAAGGAATAAAGTAAAGAAACCTCACTTTAATAACAGTAACCACTTGGTGAGAGTGTGGAGAGAGAGGGGAGAAAGATTCTTCAATTAGATTATATCACAGGCACACAATACCTGAATCAATTTATTTTTGGAAAGTGATTGGAGATGGCCAGGTATGTTTGGGTATTACCTATTTTATATTCAGATTGAATTTTTAAAATGACAGAACTGTGAATTGGGAGTTTAGTCAGCCAAGACATAAATTTGTTGGTGAAAAAATCAACAGGGGGAAATGTCTATAGTATATACATATTATATATAAATATATAATACAACACATATATTAATATAGAACACGTATAGTACATATAATATAAATTAAAAATTTGCTAATATTGAATCAACCTTGAAATTTCTGAAAAATTTCCACTTGGTTATAGTATATTATTTTAGAAATGTACTTCTGGATTCTATTTGCTGAAACTTTATTTAGCATTTTTGCATCAATATTGATAAGTATCGTCAATTTGAAATTTTCTTTTTGTACTGTCTTTATCAAGCTTATGCATTAATCGTATTATATCTGCTACATAAAATGAATTAGAATATTTTCCTATATTTTCAATTGTCTGGAAAAATTCATTCATCATTCCAACTCTCTTGCCTGGACCATTGATAGAGCTCTCCATGAAACCATATGAACCTCATTCTATTTTATGGAGTACTTCCTTAATAGCTTCTCCATTTATTCTATAGAAATTGATGTGTTTAGACTTTCTATATCAAGTAATTTGGGTAATATGTATTTCCCTTAAAAATTATTATTCCAACTAAGTTTTCAAATTTATTTTGCATATTGATGTGACTTTAGTATGATTCAGAAGTTTCCATAGGAAATTATTATTGATGTTATTTACTTAAGTCATATTCATTTTTATCTTCAGCAATCTACTTAATCTTCTATTGTTCATCATTTCTTTATGAATCTTCAAGTTCCTTATATGGCCACTTTCCTTTTACCTGAAGAATTCCCCCTTGGTATTTCTTTGGTATTTCCTCTTGGTATTTCTTTTAATATAGCTATACTGGCACATGTTTTTGTTGTTGTCATTTGTTTATTTTGGTTTTTATTTTCCTGAAGATATCTTTATTTCACCTTCAGTTTTGAAGAATATATTTGCAGATATAATATTCTAAGTTGGTAATTATTTTTATTTTTCAGTATTATAAGGATGTCATTCCTTTGTCTTCTGGTTTCTATGAATTTTTTGTTGTTTCTATTGTTAAAGAAACAGCTGTCATTCTTATTGTACCTTATTTGAGCATGATGCATTTTTTAATATGGTGCTTTCAATATTTTCCCTTTGTGCTTATATTTCAGCAGTTGTACTATGATATAATTTTGGGGTTTCTTTTTTTACATCCTGCTTTGTGTTTGCAGTTTCTTGCAGATAGCTTGATGTCATCAGTTTGGAATTGTTGAGAATTGTCCCTTGAAATGTTCCTTTTGACCTCTCCCTCTCTCTTCTGGAATTCCAATAAATACATTTTAAAATATTTCTCTGTATTCCAAAATTTATGTATGCTCTTTCCATATAGTCCTTATTTTATACCTCTATGCATTTTATTTTGCATATTTTCTCTTGATATGTCTTTGAAGCCTTTTTCTTCTTTGTTTAATTTGCTATTGTACAGCATCTGGATTCTGCAGTGCATGATAGCCACAGCACAGAGCTGCCAGTAGCTTCCCCAGGCAGCGCTCTCCCTGGGTGGTTTTATAGTGGTATGCCTAAGATGAGGAACTTTGCTGTGAAAAGCTTTTACCAGCACCCTAGAGATCAGATATCCAGAAAGTTCCAGAAGATGGACTTTTCTGTTATCCACTGGGTCATAGACAAGACCTTTACAACAAGGTCTGAATTTCAGCCTTTGGGAGAGGCCTGTTGCTTGGGTTCTTTAAGCATGAGGGGTAGTGGCTACTACTTATATCTTTTATTCTTGTATTCTGTAGCATTCTCTTCACTTCTTACTAGCCAGTTCCATGTTATGCTTCATATTAAACTTTCCCTGTTTAAATTACTGTGTGGTTTCTCTCTCCTGATTGGACCCTGACTGATACAATACTGGAGAGGAAGAATTCATGAACTGGAAGACAGGTTTTAGAGAAGAGATAAGTTGACTCCTGGTGAGAAAGAAGAATGAAAAATTCAAATGAGGATAAGACAACTGTGGGACATAGTCAAAAGATAGAATACATATGAAATTTTAGCCTAGAAAGGAGAGAGAAACTAAATTAGAAGCAATATTTTATGAGATAATGACTGAGAATTTTCCAAAACCTGATAAAAGGCAATCCACACACACAAAAAAGAAACTATGTGAAACTATCAAGATAAACACACGGAAAACTATACTTGAACACACGTTAGCGAAACTGCTTAAAGCCAAAACAAAGAAAAATCTTTACAATAACTAGAAAAAGATACATATTTCCTCCAAACAAGCAACAAAATTTCTGACAGCTTAACATAAAGAATGGAATCCAAATGGCAATGTAACAACACATTTAAAAGTGTAAAAAATATACCTTTAAAATGTGGACACTATAACCACTTAAAATACCCTTGAAAATGAAGAGAAATAAACACATATATTTGAAGAAATTTAAAAGAACTTATATATCAATAGATATATATCAATTTATCATTAAACCTAGCATAAAACAAATATTAGGAATTTCTTCAGACAAAATGAAAATTATCCAACAGAAACAAAGAGAGCCAAAAGATACCACAAGAACAAGAAAGAAAAAGTAAGAATAAAGTAAATGAATACTGGATACACAAAAAGTTATAGCTACATATTGTGGAGTTGTAAGCACAGAAAAATTAAAACACATGAAAAAATTAAAAATTACAGGAGGGTGTTTAATAGAGATAGAGTGTTCTGGAATACTGTTCAGCTGTAAGAAGAAATGAAATGAGGATGCATATGAAAATATTGATGAA
Organism: Cabassous unicinctus; assembly: GCA_029593785.1. Classification (NCBI taxonomy): domain Eukaryota; kingdom Metazoa; phylum Chordata; class Mammalia; order Cingulata; family Chlamyphoridae; genus Cabassous; species Cabassous unicinctus. The sequence goes on along the minus strand of JAQZBX010006732.1, from coordinate 37,295 downwards.
ACTTGAGGACATTATGTTGAGTGAAATAAGCCAAACACAAAAGGACAAATATTGTATGGCCTCACTAATATCAACTAAATACAGTGAGAGAACTCACATAGGTAAACTCTGAAGTATAAGTTACTAAGAGATAGAATATGGGTTGAGAATGGGAACTGAGGCTTAAAGTATATAAATTTTTTAATAATTTTTATTGCAAAAGTATGTAAATGATTAGGGTTGATGATAACACATTGTAGTGAGTATGACTAACACTGCTGATTTATAAATGTGATTGTGGCTGAAAAGGGTAGTCTTTGGACATAAATGTCAATTGAAAGAAAGCTAGAGGATAATCTAGGGACTGTATAACATAGTGATTTGGGTGGTGGATAATAGTATAAATATAAGAATTTGGTTAATAATATAAATATAAGAATGCTCTTCTTTTACAAAGTTTTAAGAATATGGAGATTTTAAAAAGTATGTGGTGATACATGGGAAAATTACAATGAATGTAAATTATGGATGATAGTTAACAGTAATATTGTAATATTTTGCAGCAATGGCAATGAAGACATTATAACAATTCTAAGGGATAACAATAGGAGGGTATATAAGGTGTTAGAGGTTCCGCCTCACTAGGTTTGCAATAATTAACAAGCTGTAACTCAGTTTCCCCTCATATACATTGAGAAAAAGACAAGCCTCCGGAACCCCCACCTACATGCTTAAAAACACAGCACTTCCCCAAAGGTTGAACAAAGAAACCACATGGAGATGGGAGTAAAGTGAGATAGAGGCCTTCCCCCCACTCCAGACTAAGGCACCACCAGCCCCTCCAGCATTCCAAGGACACATAACTCCCTAGCTATATATCCTCTAGCCATGCAAGGGAAAATTTTTGCCTCTAGGGTTTCCTATTGGCCCCTGCACCTCACTTGGACCCCTGACACCCTCCCTCTGACCATCATTTCCCCATCTAGGAAGGTACTGCATAAATTCATGTTCCCCCTTCTGAGGGGAGGGTGGGCTGAAGTCTATTCTTCAGACCCCCTCCACTGGAAGAGCTTCTCAATAAACTTACTGACTGCCATTATTAGTCTCCATGCCCCAGTAAGCACTGTTTTTCCCAACATTTGGTGCTGAAAACCAGGACTGGAGTCACGTTGAGACTGATTGACTGGTGAGGAATCTCCCCCTGCCGGGCCCGAATGCCCATCCAACACCAGACATCAAATCTTGACTGGGTGAGTCAAGGATTTCTCTGCCGGAGGATCCTGCTCGCTCGCTCTCTCTCTCTCTCTCTCTCTCTCTCGCTCTCTCTCTCTCTCTCCTTTTTCCGTTGTCCAGGACAACCTGCCCAAAATCTTAGCACTAGGTCAGTGATTCTCACTGTCCCCAGGGGCCACGACAGGCAGAAGGCCTGCATCCTCATGGAAACAAACCCCTTGGCTCCGGAGACATCTGGCTCCAAGTGCGGTTTCCTGTTTCCTTGGAGATTTCTGACTGATTCAGGGATGACTGTCTTACTCAGGATCTCCTCTGTCCTAGAGATCCTTAGTCTCACCCAAGCCACCTAAAATGGGGAATTCAATTTTGGCCCCCCCAAAAACCACGTCTCTGGGCTGTCTCCTTCATAACCTTAAAACTCTGTACCCAGAAGGAGACATCATACCTAAAAAGCTCATTTTCCATTCGAACTCTGTGTGGCTGCAATACAAATTGGACAATGAAAGTTAATGGCCAGAGAATGGCACTTTCGATTTCCAAGTTCTCTGAGACTTAGAGAACTTTATCCAGCGCAATGGCAGATGGTCAGAGATCCCTTACATTCAGGCCTTCTTTTACCTTCACAATCGCCCCTCCCTCTGCTAATCCTGCTCTTCCCACCAAATTTTTCTTTTACACCAGAAACCTCCTCAGAAACCTTGCTCCTCATTACCCCCACTCCCTAAACCTAAAACTTCTCAACACTCCGACTTTGATCCCTCAGATCATGCCCCCCTGTACCTCCTCCATATAATCCTCCAGTGTTATCTCCAAACTCATCCCCCACCCCTTCTTCCCCCCTCACTTCATCACTGCTGCTTTCTACCCCTCTCTTCTCTCCTCCTCATACTAGCTCACAGGAGCTACCTCCCCTTCCTTCCATGCTGCAGCCCTCCTCCACCAGCACACAGGCTCCTAACTCCACACTGACGCCAGCTTCTCTCTTACCTCTCTCGGAAATAGCAGGAACTGAAGGGATAGTCAGAGTACATGTTCCTTTCTCACCATCAGATTTAAGCCAGATAGAGGACCAGTTGGGATCTTTCTCTGAAAACCCTGCTACATACATTAAAGAATTTCAACACCTCACTCACTCAAATGACCTCACCTATCAGGACACTAATATTATCATTACCTTTTCCACAACTCCAGAGGAAAAAAAAACACATTTGGGCTGCAGGTACCGCTTTCACAGATTTCATGCATACCCAAGATCCCAATAGGCAACCAGCAGTCCCCACTGCAGTGCCAACCACTAACCCTCCTTGGGATTACCAGCCAGGTTCCACCAACCTTGCTCGCATGGCCTATTTCTTAACCTGCTTAATGGAAGGCAAGAAAAAGGCTGCCCTTAAGGCAGTTAATTATGATAAAATCAAAGAGATCCCACAAAAACCTGATGAAAATCCAGCTGCTTTCATGAATAGATTAACCGAGTCTCTTCTTAAACATACTAATTTAGACCCTGACTCAGATTCTGGTCAACTGTACTTACACACTCACTTCATCGCTCAATCTTATCCCGATATTAGAAAGAAACTACGGAAGTTAGAGGACGGCCCTCAAACCCCTCAGAAAGACCTGATTAAAGTGGACTTCAATGTCTTTAACAATAGAGAAGAGGAAGCCAAATTGGAAAAGCATAAGCGAGATCAGGTTAAAGCCTCCCTCCTTGCTGCTGCCTTCAGGGTCTAGTCTCAAAAACCCAGTCCCTCTTCTTCCCTTTGCCAACACCCGGACCCTGTTTCAAATGCAAAAAGGAAGGGCATTGGGCATGACCCTGCCCTGATCTAAGGTCCCCACCAGGACCTTGCCCAGCGTGTCAGTGCAAAGGTCATTGGAAGTCGAACTGTCCTGAAAACCCTGTTTCCAGGAAGGTTCCTCCAGTGCACCGCACAGACCCAGAGCCAAAATCTTCCTTTCCAGACCTTCTTGGACTGAGAAAAGATGACTGAGGGGTCCCAGGTTAGGAAAGGCCCCACATTTCCATCAGAACCGAGGGTTATCATCAAGGTTGGAGGTAAACCAATCTCCTTTTTAATTGACACGGAGGTCACATATTCAGTCCTCCTAGAACATTCAGGAAATTTATCTACTTCCTCGATCTCTTTTGTGGGAGTTGACAGCATCCCTTCGTCTCCTTTAATTACCAAGCCACTCATATGCTCAATAGAAAATCACATGTTCTCCTACCAATTCCTCACTATCCCTACCTGTCCCTCCCCACTCCTAGGTCGCAATATACTGTTGAAACTCCATTCCTCCATTTCCTTCACACTCCCATCCTCCCAAACCAATTTTCATCTCCTCCTGTCTACCACATCCACCTCCTCCCCAATCCCTACTGACTTTTCTCCCTTACTGCAGACAGAACTTCATCCCCAGGTCTGGGATACCAGTTCTCCTTCAGTTGCTTCACACCATTCCTGTCAAAATAGTCTTATGGAAACCCTTCTCTTTCACAAATATTCCTCAGTATCCCCTATCCATCTCTGATCGATGAGGCTTGAAATCTGCTATTGACAACCTGTGCCACTGGCCTTCTGCATCCAACTAACTCACCCTTTAATACTCCGATCCTAGCAGTAAAGAAACCAAACGGAAGCTATCACCTTGTGCAGGACCTTAGAACTATTAACGAAGCCACACAGCCTATCATTTCCCTAGTTCCTAACCCATACAGTCTTCTGTCCCACATACTCCCTCAAACTACACATTATACCATAATTGACCTCAAGGACACCTTTTTCACTGTTCCCCTAGACAAGACTTCCCAAGACATTTTTGCCTTTACATGGACAGACACTGAAGACCCCCTAAATCCCCAGCAACTAACAAGGACAGTTCTTCCCCAGGGCTTTAGCGATAGTCCCCACATTTTTGGACAGGCCCTACACCGAGACCTCTCTGACCTTCAATTCCCTTCCAGTACTCCTCTCCAATATGTCGATGACCTTCTCCTTTGTAGCTCCTCCTTACAAACCTCCATAACCCACACTATCACCCTGCTTAACTTCCTCGATGATAAGGGGTATTGTGTTTCCCCCAGCAAAAGACAATTTTTCAAATCTGAAGTAACCTATCTGGGGCTCCGTCTTTCTCCCTCACATATTCTCTGGATTCCAAACTTCAGACCTATATCTAATCCTCTCTACCAAGCTGCTTCTGGCAACCTATACGAGCCACTCCATGGCTCCTATCACTCAAACTTCCCTTAAATCGGCTTAGAGAAGCCCTATTAACTGCACCTGCTCTAGTTCTCCCCAACCCCTCCAAACCTTTCTCTCTACTTAGACACCTGACATGGGTATGCTCTAGGAATCTTAATGCAGCCATATGGCCCTGATAACCAAATCATTGCCTACTTCTCCAAACAGTTAGATCCCGTGACTCTCATCTGGGCTACTTGCCTCAGGGTCCTTGCTGCTCCCCTCCTAGTCCAAGAAAGTTTTAAACTGTCTCCAATAAATCATCTCAATATTTTTTCCTCACATTCCCTATCTCTCCTTTTAACTTACAAAGCTACTGTGTCTATCTCCTCTACCCGTCTTCAAACCCTTCATGCAACTCTGCTACAGAATCCTAGCATCGTCTTACACCGCTGTCCTCCTTTCAATCCTGCCACCCTCCTCCCTATTGATCCCAACCCAACCCCAGAAGCACCTGACACAGACTGCACTCATGACTGTGGTGATATGCTTGAACTTGCTAAACCTCTTCCCAATATTTCAGATACTCCTCTTCCTAACCCTACTCACACATGGTTTATTGGCGGCAGCTCCACTAAACAGCAATTCCACCCAGGCCAGATATGCTATTGTTACTTTAACTGACACCCTTGAATCGGGCCCCTTCCCACCCGGAACAACTTCACAACAAGCTGAGCTCATAGCCCTCACCAGAGCACTAGTCAGAGGCAAGGGGCAAGCCCTAAACATCTACACTGACTCCAAATACGCATATCACATCGCACACTCACACGCTCCCATCTGGCGGGAGAAAAGTTTCCAAACTTCTACTGGAGCCTCCATTGTTAACAAAGATCTCATCCTACAATTACTCAAAGCAGCATAACTTCCAACCCAAGTTGCTATAATTCACTGCAAAGAGCACCAAAAATTGAATTCCCCTATATCTGTTGGCAATAACTAAGCTGACGCTGAAGCCAAAGTGCAAGCTGCCCGACCCTACCCAGGTTCACATTCCACTGCCACACCCATTCTCCTAGCACTTCCATAAAATCCTGCCCCCCCCACCCCATATACCTGAAGAAACTCTAAAACTTCCCCTTGTAGGAGCAAAGCAAGTCCAGGGTTGGTTCATGAAAGACCGAAAAATCCTTTTATCTGAATTGCAAAAACATAACATTCTCACTTCCTTACACAAACTGCTCTCACTACTCCTATCTAATTCCCTACATTATCCCAATCTCTCAAAACACTTAAAGACAATCACAAGAAACTATTCTATTTGCCAACAAACGAATATCCACAGGAATCCTACTCCTTTTTCTTTTAAAACACACCAGGATAGAGGCTCCAAACCAGGACAAGATTGGCAATTAGACTTCACCCACATGCCACCAGTGAAAAAGATTAAGTATCTCCTAGTCCTCATAGACACCTTCTCTGAGTGGGCTGAAGCATTCCCAACAACTTCAGAATGGGTAGATGTTGGTGTGAAAATCCTGTTAACAGAATTCATTCCCAGATTTGGCCTTCCCATTTCCCTGCAGTCAGACAACAGAGCGGCTTTTACTTCACAAATCACACAAGGTATCTGTAGTGCCCTAGGAATAACTTGGAATTTACATATCCCCTACAGGCCCCAATCTTCTGCAAAGGTGGAGCATATGAATGGAATCTCAACAACACTTAACCAAATTAGCAATGCAGATACAAACACCTTGGACTGAACTCCTACCCTTAGTTCTCATGAGAATCAGAACCCTTCCTTGAAAACCACATTTCCTTTCCCACTTTGAAATCATGTATGGATGCCCCTTCACCCTCACTAACATTCCTTCTTAGCCATCAGATTTCGAGAGTAACCTACTAGGCTTAACTCAAATGCGGACACTCCTCCATCAGCTAACTCACTCCACGCTTCCTGCACCAGAGCCCTCTGCTCCCTCACTACCTATTCACCCAGGTGACTGGGTATACCTGGAAACCTTACACTCTAAACCCTTAACCCCAAAATGGACGGGTCCTTTCCTTATTCTCCTAACCACTCCCACTGCAGCAAAACTTTTAAACTTTCCATCATGGATACACTTTTCCAGAATGAAACTTGGCCCACCATCTCCTATAAACAGTGAAACACCAGATCCTGAGACTGCAGACAAGTACAACCCTGAAACTTCAGATAAGGACACCTGTGAACCTCTCAGAGATCTGCGATTGAAGCTCACAAAGGACAGAGGTGACAAAAACCCCAAATCAAAACTCTCACAACACCAACCAATATGATACACCTTAGAGCCAACACCTTTTGTAGAATTCTCTCCACACACTTGACTGACTTTGTCATCCCCTCTACCCTTTCAATCAAACAATATCTAGACATCATTTGGGACCTGCGGTTGCAGGGAGACTTTTCCAATTTTTACCCTGAAGAAATCCTTTTCTTCTCCTTTGCTACTCTCTTTCTTTTCTTCACTGATTAAAGTCACAATGACCAGCCTACATTTCACCCTTTCATTCTTCCCATACTAATCATCCCAAGTATCCTTACCATCCTCTCACAGATACTGTCCAGACCATAGCAACTGCAGTTAATTGCTCCAGTTGCTGGATCTGCCTGGAATCTACTCACTCTGAAACTCTATCCCTATTCACCTTTCCTTTGAATCCAGAAACTCTCCTGTGTGCCCATCCACAATACACTGGTTTTGGTGGTCAGTGGGTTATAGAACCTCTCCCCACAAGCTTGCCCGAGCACGAAGATATACTTATTCTTCATCAAGCCCTAAACGATTTAGAGGACACTCAGCCAGTAGAAAATTCAAACTCCATTGGCATAGTCACAGTCTTAATGGACAAGCCCTTGCTATGTTTTAAACTCCTGTCTTCATGAGATAATGCAGCCATTTTAGGGCATATACCCACTATATCCTGAAACCATACTTTGCTCTTTGACACAACTACACTGTGATGGCACACGAACTTAGAAATACCAAATAAACATCTCAATTCAATCCTCATCTGGAATGATTCAGGCATTAACTAAACGCTTCCTACACACATAAGTAGCAAGAATTATAGTGAAAATATTCTGTATTTTAACAGCTCCTATAGACGAACTGAATTATTTGGCATAGGAATTCAATCTGAACAAGTATACAACTTAACCAAACTAAAACCTAGAAAAAAAACAAAGACTCTCTTAACGTTTCTCTTTCAAAATCTTCTTTGCCAGAGTCGTTTAATCTATGACCTATCCAACCCTTATTATCCACCCTTTGCGTAAATGTGGTGTCTGGTGAAACCCAGGTATTTAATCTTTCTAGTCATCTGCATTCATATTTTATCCCCTCCGGGCCCTCAACAGCACTAACACTTACAGGCACTGGTTTTTATTTTCTATGCAGTAACACTGCATACCTAGTACTTCTCCGTGTGTGGACAGGAACTTATACTATAGTACCTATCATCCCAAACGCCACCATCCTAAAACCCCAAGAAATGGCCTCTTCTGGACAGATACCTAATCTTGGTTCCTTCCTTGAAACCTCACTCCAACCTCTGAAACAAAATGGATTAAAGAAAAGACATTTCTTAGGAGACCCAGAATTTGGATATCATGCCCACAATTCAGTCTTAGAAAAACCGGGTATAAGACCACTGTTTTCCACAGCCCGTTTTGGTTTGCAGGAACCCCACTATTAGAACAATCAATTTTAAACATTTCACTCCAACTACTACTGTCCTGGTATGCAACCAAGCAGGCCATAAACAATCAACAGGTCGAGATAAATAGTCTAGCATCAGTTGTCACACAAAAGAGAAGAGCATCAGATGTTCTCACAGCAGTCGCAGGAGGTACTTGTGCAATCATAAATGAGACTTGTTGTTTTTATATTAACAGAATTGGACATGTAGAAGAAAATCTTAAAGTCTTGAGAGAAAACACAGAAATCATTCAAAGAGCCTGCGATGAAAACTATGGGAATCAATCATGGCTATCCTCATTCCTCTCTTATTTTTCTTCACCCTTAAAATCAATCCTTTTACCCATTATAACACCATTATTAATGGAATTGCTGCTGCTTCTTTTGGGTCCTTGCCTCTTACAGCTTCTTGTCTGATTCATACACCGAATCATACAGTCAACAACTCAGGAATACGTACACGGCGTCTTTCTGTTGCGTGAACGACAATATCAACCCCTGCGGGACCTGAAACCATAGTCCACTGGACAGGATGGAAGGGAAGTTTTCTCTGCCCCTTGACAGGAGGAAGTATCCAGATGGAGCTGACACTCCAAATCCCCTCAGCCTCCCATCCTGCCCAGTACTGTATACCCCAATACCCAGATCCCCCAACACACACACACACACACACACACACACACACACATACACACACACACACTTTATATATATAAAGAGTTAGGAATGTTAGAGGTTCCCTCTCACTAAGTTTGCAATAATTAACATGCTGTAACTCAGTTCCCCCTGATACACATTGAGGAAAAGACAAGCCCACCCCCCACCCGCCCATAGCCTACGTGCTTAAAAACATGGCACTTCCCCAAAGGTTGAACAAAGAAACCACATGGAGATGGAAGTAAAGTGAGATAAGACCTTCCCCCTGCTCCAGACCAAGGCACCACCAGCCCCTCCAGCATTCCAAGGACACATAACTCCCTAGCTCACTATCCTCTAGCCATACAAGGGAAAATTTTTGGATCTAGGGCTTCCTATTGGCCCCTGCACCTCACTCAGACCCCCGACCCCCTCCCACCGACCATCATTTCCCCACCTAGGAAAGTACTGTATAAATTCATATTCCCCCTTCTGAGGGTGGGCTGAAGTCTATCCTTCAGACTCTCTCCACTGGGAGAGCTTCTCAATAAACTTCCTGCCTGCAATTATCAGTCTCTGTGTCCCAGTGAAGGCCGTTTTCCCTAACATAAGGGTATGGGATTTTTCCTTTTAGAGTAATGAAAACATTCTAAACTTGACTGAGGTGATGATAGCACAACTCTGTGTTGAAAATGAGAGCCACTGAGTGTATACTTTGAATGTACTGTGCAAAGCATGGGGCTGTATAACAGTGAATCCTGTGATGGAAGATGGACTGTGGTTAACAGAACATATATGAGAACCTTCTCTCATGAACTATAATAAATATATAATACTAATACAAGGTGTTAATAATCAGGTGGGTTGAGGGAAAAATGCACCAAATATAAGATACGGGCTATCGTTAATAGTAATATTTTGAAGATGTTCTTTCATAGTTTGTAACAAATGTGTTATAATTCAAGGTGTTGGTGATGGGGTGATGTATGGGAGCCCTGTATGATTATATGCATGTTTGTTTTGCAAATTTACAACTTTTACTATATACTTATTGTTTATGTATGTTCATATATGAATTATATACTTCAATAAAATTTTTAAATGAAAAAAATAGAGATTGAGTGGTTTGCAGTTTAAGCATTATTAAAGAGGGGTTAAGGTAATAAATTGCATTAGGCAGTATACAAGTGAAAAATGCAAGATGTACTCTGTAGAGTAAGCACAAAAATAGTAAAATAATATATAACAAACAAGTTAATAAATGTGGCAAAATGACTAAAAATATATCATTAATCAAAAAAGGGAAATAAATCAGAGAAAATATTGAAAAGATGTGTTCAATGGAAAACATATAGTAATATGGAAAATACAAATAAAAAAGATCATGGTTATATTAAATGTGTATGGCCTAAATATTCCAGGATAGCAATAAGATCGCCTGTCTTCATAAATAGAACAAAACGTAACTGTTTACTATGGGCATATCACAGATGGAAGGACATAGAAAGGTTTAAAATAAAAAGATGTAAAAATAGCATGTAGACCCTAACCAAAAGAAAGCTAAGAACAGAAGAAATAAGTTTTAAAGTAGGAGGCATTGTTAGCGATTAAGAGAAATGTTTCCTAATTATAAAGGGTGCTTTTAAATAAATACCAATTGGCTTCCTGAAGGGTGGGAGGGGGAGACTTGCTTTGTAGAAATTGCCAATTTCCATGGTATAAATATTCACACCATCTTAGTTTCCCAGTTGCGATCACACATACCATGAAATGTGTTAGCTTAACAAGAATTTTTTGACTCACTGTTTCAGAAGCTAGAAGGCTTCCTTCCTCCTGAGATTGGCAGCATACTGGAGGGCTGGCAATCTTTGGCATTCCTTCATTTTCCTGTCATACAGTGAGATCCTTTCCTTATTCTTCCAGATTCTGTTTTGTTCCAGCTTCCCATGGCCTTTTTTTCATGAAACCTTTAGAAATAAGATTAAGGCCCAACCTCATTCAATCAGGCCACACGGCAACCAAAAATAACATCTTCAAAATGTACTATTTACCCTACCTTGGGTTACATCCACAGTAATGGATTAATATTAAGAATATTTTTCCTGGGGTACACAAATCTACCTACTAGAGCTACTGTGGCAAATTTAAATCAACCAATGTGATGTCATTGAATCTGGTGTTGCAAAGAGATGTGTACATTCAACTTGCAAGATGAAGCAAGCCAGGTTCAGCATATCACTGCATAAAGAAATCTGTCCAACAGTAATATACCACAATACCAAATCAGTGTCCTCAATAACACAGTTTCAAAGTACATAAAAAATTGACATCTAAAAGAAGAAATAGAAAAATCCACAATCATAATGGGAGATATTGAACAAACAAATCTTATATAAGAGAGAGAACAAGAAGACAAAAATTAAGTAAGAATAAAGGAGATCTAACAACCCAAGTAACAAACTTGCCATAGGTAACATATTAAGAACAATGTACTCAGCAAGAGAATATACATTCTCTTAAAGTTATAAAGAATTGTCAATCAAACATTATTTAAAGGAGATATATCTGATAGTGTTCATGACTGAAAAAAAGAAAAAACAGGATTGAGTGATTGTCACTTAAAGAAGCTAGCCCTATTGGCAAATATTCTCAGAGCTTGTTTCATGTCTCTATTCCTCAAACTGTATATGAAGGGGTTCAACATGGGGGTAATTATTGTGTACATCACAGAAGCAATTATGTCCTTGTCATTGTAGTTGATTGATGAGGAGAAAAAATACACACCTGCAAGTGTCCCATAGTATAACGACACCACAAAGAGATGGGATCCACAAGTAGAAAATGCTTTGAAGAATCTCTTGGTGGAGGGGACCTTCAGGACAGTGGTCCCAATGCGAATATAAGAGCCCAAGATACAACACAAAGACAGGATGAAAAGCATTCCCCCCTCGGTGAAGATGGTTAGTTCATTGAGGGAGATATCTGAGCAGGCCAGCTTCAGGAGGGCTGTGAGAGCACAGAAGAAGTGGGGGATGGTGTTGTCAGCACAGAAGGACAAGGGTGCCAGAAGCATGGTGTGCAACAGGGCATGGGCACAGGAGAGGAACCAGGACCCAGCCACCAACAAGACACACAGCTCCTCCTTCATGATGGTGGTGTAGTACAGTGGGTGACAGATGGCCACATACCTGTCATAGGCCATAGCTGCAAGAAGAAAACTGTCAACAGAAGCAAATAGTATGTAAAAATACATCTGGGAAATGCACTCTGCATATGGGATGGATTTGTGATTAGTCTGAATGTCCATCAACATCTTTGGGACAGTAACAGATGAGAAAGAGACATCAGTGAAGGCCAAGTGGCTGAGGAAGAAGTACATGGGGGTGTGGAGGTGAGAGTCCAGCCTGATGAGCAGGATGATAAGCAGGTTCCCCAGCACCGTGGTGAGGTACATGCCCAGGAAGAGGGAGAAGAACATGCCCTGCTGCTCTGGCCGGATGGGAAGTCCCAGGAGGAGGAATTCAGACACGCTGCTCTGGTTCTCCCTCTTCATGCTGCTCTTTTGTCTATGCTGGAATTAAGGAAAGTGAAAAAGGTCAAAAACCTAGAAATAGCAAACATAGCCATAACATTATGGTCATGTCTTTTTTAGTATGAAAATTATTAATTTTTAGTTATACTTCTGTTTATTTCTCACAACTGTCTGTCCATTCTGGCTCCCATGATACGTCAAACCATCACAATAATCATCATTTCCAAAGAAACCAAATACCTTTAACAATCTAATCTCAGTCACTATACTAAGCACCTAATATATAGTACTGAACAAGAAATGCAAAGTCTCTACATTCAAGAAATTTAAATTCTTATAGTACACCAAGTTCAAACTTCAGTACTTTACTATGGCTGAAATGTGAATTGGGCACCATGTAAAAGGGTTGTGTAACTCTCTGGACCAGAATTACTAAAGCTTGGTCACAGACTCACAATGAAATTGGTTGTATTCTGGATGATCAGAGTCATTTAAAATTCCCTGTAACAGAATTGTCCAATTCACATTTGCAAATCAACATTAATAATAATGCCAAATTCTTATCCTTAAAATATACTATGCTATGCAATATGCCAAACAAGGATTTTAATGCTAATTAAGTACTCTCTATAGCCCTAATAAACAGATATTATTTTACTAATTTTAAGTATGAGAAAGTAAAAACACATGTTATTTAGTAGGCAGAGGTACATAGTTCATACGTACAACAGATGGAATTACAATATAAGTTCGTCTGACCAGAACGCATGCTCTAGACCACTCTGCATTGAAATCATACCTCTCATTGCTTAGAATAAGCAGACATACTGTGTTATGTCATTACCTTTATGCAAAATGTCCTTAGCTACCTGCTTAGAAAATTTTACCACTCACATTTATACATCATACAATTTACAGAGAGTTATTGCTTGATTTAACTTCTCTCCAAATAATAAGTAGTTAGAGACTGTATAGTATACAAGGTATATATTATATTCTTCATTTTCTGAATATGACAACTTAGACCAAAGAGATAAATGACTAAAATAAAGTGGCTCACCTGAATCTCAGCAGTGTTGCAACACTTACTCTCCATTCATTGGACTCGTGCAGGATGACTAACAATGGATGATGATGGACAATGCCCATCCCAAAAAACAGAGAGTATCTACAACTGCAAGCAGGCAGTTCCATCCATCTGCCCCATGGAATCTAAGCCCCCTCTTTATCAGAAACAGAGTGGGCATCACCATCCTAAAATCTTCAAGATTAAGGAATGAAAAAACATAAGGGGGAAAGCAACTATGGACTAAAGTAGACTTACTATTATTCTAGCAATGGAAGATCTTGTAATGTTGATATAAAGGCAGTGGTCACTAGAGGTTCTGACAGGAGGGAGAGGAAAGAATGGGTGTAAGGTGTGCCATTTTGGGGACATTGGTATTCTAAATGACATTGCAATGACGGATACACACCATTACACATTTTGTCAAAACCTATAAAAATATGTGGTGTTAAGTGTGACTTATGATGTAAACGATTGACCACGGTTAGTAGCAATGCTTTAATATGTATTCATCAATTATAACAAATATACCACACCAATGAAAGATGTGAATGGGAAACAGTGTGTATGTGTGTGGAGGGGTATATGGGAATCCCACTATATTTTCAATGAAACATTTATGTAACCTAAAGCTTTTTTAAAAATAAACAAATAATGTGGCTCAGTTGTTTAATATTGGATCCCAAATCTAAGGTTTTTTTGACTGGGAAGTTAAACTAGAGTTAAGAGTTACTGAACACATAGCCCTGAAGAAAGAATAAAAATTAACATTCTCCCTCAAATATAGGAACACGACAGCAAATCCCCTAAAGGACCATATAATTGTTCAGGGGCACTGGTTATATCAGTTCATGACACCAGGAAAACAGTGCCCTGACATGCTTAAGTTTGGATGCTCTCTGAAATATGGTCTGTCAGCCTTCACCACAAGCTCAGGGATCTTGGAAAAAATCAGAAGGCATAAACCACCCAGGACCCTTGATTCAGGCAGGACCTTGCATGAAGAATGTAGCTGGGTTGGTGCTCTGAGGAGGTGCACACAGGAGGCCAGACTGTGACCTTGAGGTGTGAAAGGGAGATTTTGGATAGGCTTATTGCTCTGACATGAATATAATCATCCCCAGACTAGGTGAAATAAGGAAACTCTATGACACACTTATTGGATTTAAGAAAAACAATAAAAATACTTCTTTACTGAGAACCAATTATACAACAAGCATTGTGTTGAATAATTGATATGTGTTGCCTCATTTAATCTTCAAACTAGCATTATGAAGTAGGCATAGTTACCCTTTATTTACCAGTCAGAAAACAGAATCTCAGGGAGCTGAGAGTCACTTCCCAAGGATATAAAGAAATGTAAGGGCCAGAAGGAGGGTTGGGCCCAAGGTTGACTTACTGAGGACACTGAGCTCTTATGCACCAAAATATGATCCCTGCCCAGTGGTGGAAATGCACATGAATTTGAGAAACAGGAAAGAAATTATTTGAGTTCAGAAGGGCCAACCAGAACCTCCTAAAACACACACATGAAACACAAACATCCACTTAAATTGCTGATTGGGGCTTTTTAGCCACATTTAATCTATGTCAATCCTAAGAAAAAGACAGTAAGTGTGTGGTTCAGTTTCCCACACATCATATAAATGCAACTCTTAAATAATTCGCAAGATAGAACACAATCACTACATACAAATAACCAACACAACTACATACAAACTTTAATACCTGTAACATCTTGACACAAACATAAAACACCCAGATTCACATTCAAATCATATATAATATATGTAACTCATACTCTGAGTCTAGATTCACACATCCAGGCACACATTCAAAACAACAAAAACACACAGGTCACATACATCACACAAAAAATCATACTAGAAACACAGTTAAACACACATGCCTCTTCACATTCAAGCAATAAACAACACACATGGTCACAAACATACACCCTCATTTTGGATAAAATTGACAAAGGAAGTATGCATATATCTACATTTCACACATAAAGAATTACCACACAGACCTACTGGAAATATACATGCAGACCTACAGTCAGGCAGAGATACAACCTGCCCATTGAAGGATTTCCAGCTCACTCTTACCTAAGCCAGTCCTTGGTGAGCTCAGTTACTTTCTGATCCAGTTTCTGGAGTCCTCAGCTTCTGTTGAGGACACCAGTAACGTAAGAGTAAGAGGAATATTTTGTATCCACAAACTCTAGAGCTTTCTATGTCTTTGATCTCCAGAGAACTAAGCAGGAAGATAACATTTTACCAACCATGTGGAAGATTCAGAAAATATCCCTAAGCTCCTGTTAAAGGAATGAATCAAATTAGACTAATTGCCTCCAATTTTCTGTCAGACCTTGGGGACAAGCCTGTGCAGTGACTAGAGGATTGGGGTACTAGAGACAAAGATATCAGGGACATGCTGAGTTCCTTTCTGCCTGCTTATTGTTCCAGCTGGGAACCAGGAGTGGCTTAGTCCTCCTCCAAGCTGATGAAGCCAATGCACTCAGTCAGCCTCTCCCAACAGCACACTGTGGTCCAGATATAGAAAGCTCTGGCTGTTGCAAACTCCCACATCATTTATACTTGATACCATGAAAGCATGACTCTTGTTTTAACTTCACATATTGCAAGTTTCTTCTCTAACACTGGGAGACCATACAGGGTATGAGGGTTGCCTTTTCTTAGATATGGTAGAGTGGGGAGATGGAACTCATGGGTTCAGTACTCAGGCAGAATTAGATTGGGCTATGCCAATCATTATTTGTTGGCTTTGAGCAAGTAAAGCAACTCCTCCTAGACTTCTTTCATCAGCTGTAAAGTGCATATAATAATTATTGTCATCATGAAGTTATTAAAATTAAATGACTATAATGCATGAAAAATGTATAATAATAACTGTACAATAAATATTAACTCTTACCATCATTATACTTGAATCTTCCAATTAAAGATAATTACATTTAACATTATTGATATATTATTCCTCTTATATGGATGACTGAATTAATTGATTAATGAATTGTTTACAACTTAATATGACCTAAGAAATATCCAAGTCGTCTCCACAGAACAAAACATTATGTGATTCTAATTTCAGTAGATCAGCCAATGCATTTTTACTTCCCCTTTGTTTAACACATGTTAATCAGCACTTCCACTGGCTGGATAATGCCTAAGCTCTTCTTACTCTCCAGAAAATGGCTATTTTTTCAGAATTCTTCTCAAAGTTCTCTCCTCCCTTTTGGATCACAGAAGGGTCACAACTGTGGCAGGGGAGGATCACTGGTGTGGGGTGCCGGTGATGGTGGGATATGTGGAGAAGGGTACACCTGGGCATGCCTCTATGGCATATGAATATGTTCAAGTGGTCATGTCTTGGTAGGTGGAGTCCCACACAATAACCAAAAGAATATTGAATTCCCATCCTGCAAAGTCCTGCTACATGTTCTAATAGAGTGGCAAGAATCTCCTGAGTACCTGGGCAGTACTTAACAAAGGAGGACAGACCATTATGCCAGGCCCTTGATATTGATGGTTGTAGTTATGAACCTTTTCTTGTGAAATTGAAACTTAGCCTAGTATTATATATTGCCTAAGAATTACCTCCTGAAATCCTCCTTGTTGCTCAAATGTGGCCTCTCTCTAAGCCAAACTCGGTATATAATTGCACTACCTTCCCCCCAGTGTGGGATATGACTCCTGGGGATGAACCTCCCTGGCAATGAAACATTATTACCAAGCACCAACTAAGAATACATTTAGAAAAAGACCTTGACCAAAAGAGAGAAATATTAAATGCAAATGAGTTTTTATGGCTAAGAGATTTCAAAGTGAATCGGGAGGTTATTCCAGAGGTTACACTTATGCATGTCTCCACGAGATCTCATTGACTGCCACAGTAAACAGTGCCTCAAACAGGCACAATAAACAGTGTCTACTGAGGGTGTTAGAGACATCTAGACAGTATAGGTAGGACAGTTGTGCTCAGGAATTTGGCACCCTGCCAGTGGGTCTTACTTTGGAATATATGCTCTTCAATGTAACAGAGTTAGACTCGTTTATAATTTCCCTACACATGGCTCTTCCGCCCCTTTTATTTGAACCTATAAATTAGCACTATAATTGTTAAATATATGTCCCAGAGACTTAAATCTTTGGTCTGTTCATATGCCGTTTAAGCCTTGAATTTCAGCAGAGTTGCAACACCTACTCTGCAGTTCATTGGACTCACCCAAGACAACTAACAATGGATAATGATGGACAATGCCCATTCCCCCAAAACAGAGAGTATCTACAACTGCAAGCAAGATGGTTTCATCCATCTGCCCCATGGGATCTAAGCCCCCTCTCAATTAGAAACAGAGTAGGCATCACCATCCCCAAATCCTCAAGACTGAGGAATGAAAAAAATAAGGGGGGAATGCAATTATCAACTAAAGTAGACTTATTATTATTCTAGCAATCAAAGAACTTGTATCATTGATATATAGGCAGTAGCCACCAGGGGTTCTGAGGAGAGGGAGAGGGAAGAATAGGTATAACATGAGGGCTTTTCTGGAACATTGGAATTGTCCTGCATGACATTGCAGTGATGGATACAGGCTATTATACATTTGTCAAAAAACTATAAAATTCTGTGGGGCAAAGTGTAAACTCTAATGTAAACTATAGTCCATGGTTAGTAGCAATGCTGCAATATGTGTTCATCAGGTATAACAAATGTACCATAGTAATGAAAGATGTTGTTAATGTGGGAAAGTGTGGGAGGTGTAGGGAGTGAGGGTATATGGTAATCCCCTTATATTTTTGATGTAACATTTATTTAATCTAAAGCTACTTTAAAATTTTTTTAAATTAAAAATTACAAAGAACAAACAAAAAGTTCTCTACTCTCCAGTTTTCCCAGTTCTCAGCCCCCATGACACAGATAATATCACAAGCAGAATTTGCTCTACTATTTGGGACATATTCTTTCCCCAAAGTCATAAACAACTCTAGGACAGAGGTTGTGTAGTTTACTTCTTCCCTTTCTTCTACCACTTAGAGCCTAGCATGAGTTTGGACACACAGTAGGGCCTCTTTAAATGCCAGATTCTGAAACCCATCCTCTTTTATTCAAGCATAAACCTCTGAAGTTACCCCAAGGTCAAGACCAAGCCCACAGGTACTTTTCTTTCTCCATCTTTTAAATCCTGGGTCAAGGAAAGAGGGAACTAATAGGGATTATGGATATTCCTTACCATAAGCCTCTGTACTACACTATTTACACAGAACCAGACCAATATATTGAAAATAATTGAATACAATGTCCAACTCTACCAAAATGCTAAAAGGTAATTGTTATGGAGTGAATTGTATTCCACCAAAAGATATATTTAAGTCCTAACCTCTGATCCTGAAAATGAGATCCTATTTAGACACAGGATCTTTAAAGATGTTCTTAGATAAGATGAAGCCAAATTGAATTATGGTGAGCTCTGATTGAATATGACTAGTGTCCTTATACGAAGAGGAAATTTGACACAGAGACAGAGGGAAGAATACTATGTGACAACTGAAGCAGAGAACACTGTGGATTGCCAGCAGGCCACTTCCAGAAGCCAAGAGAGAGAAGCATGGAACAGATTTTCCCCTACAGGAATCATGGCCCTGTCAACACCTTGATTTGGACTTCTAGCCTCCTGAAATGTGAGACAATATGTTTTGCTGTTCTAAGCCTCCCAATTTGTGGTACTTTGTTATGACAGTAATATATTACTAAGGTAGTAATAAAATAAGAAAATAATTAGGAAATAATAACCACATAATAAAGTTTCTATGAATCCCTAAACATAAATTGAGTGAGTAAAGAACTTGATAAGTTTGAAGGTATTACTTGAGAAATTGGCAACCTCTTAATATATTGTAAAAAAAAAAAAAAAAAAAGCGTTGAAGAATTCAGATGAAATCAATATAAAACTGAAACTTCCTATTCTAAATATGGAAACATTGGTAATTGATTATTAAAAATAAATTTAATAGAAATAAATTAATGTGTAAGTCTAAAGAATTCCATGACTCCTAGTTTTCAAAAAAAATTAAACATTCCTTAAAGGCTACCATGAACTCAAAGGAATGTATTTTTAAAAGATTTTTAAATATTCAAAATCTGCTAAAAATATTTGTATAAACTTATGAATTGACAAAAGCAAATTATATTCATAAAGCAGAAATTTGGTGAAATATAGAATTTGTCATTTAAACATACTTAGGACTCATTTGACAATTTTTCAAGGACCACATTATCCTCATGTTTTGCTATAATAACCAGTCTAATTTTAGTGTGTGATATCATTGCTCCTGTATTTACTTCACACGTCTTTCAGAATTCTCAAAGTATTTTAGCAGTATATTTTTGTTACTTCTTTCATCACTTCATATTCATGCTTAATATATCTCTGAATTACAGGTACTGATCATACAGTTCAATGTACTAAGCTTCAGGCATCTTTACTTCCTTTCTACTGCTTTCAAAGGTTTGAAACTGCCCCCAGTCTCATATCATCTTTTAAACCACTCCCCTTACTTTTACCCAGTTATACCCTAGGATGGCCCCAACAATCACCCCATTAGCAATGCCCTGTTCTGTTTTAACTTCTGCTTTTCCAACTGGTTCAAGCCAAACAAAACTAGAAAATACCAGTTATTGCTGCCTGCACATGCACAAAGCAGCAAAAATATAACCTAAAGAACCTAGTGCCGTATAAACCCTAAAATCTCCACCCTCCCATCATGCTAAAAGTGCCATGTTCTGAACATGTTATATATGAACAAGCATTATCCCCCACTGTACACATCCCACCTAACCTTGCCCTAATCTTACATCATATCACACCAATTTCTAGGACTGCCCTCAACTTGCTACTATAAAAGCCCTACTCATCTTTTAATCAGGGGCAAAGATTGAGTGTTATCTCCCTGTCTCCTTGCTTGACTGCCTTGTAATAAATCTCTTTTGCTGGTGCTATGGCATTGACTTCTGTGCACATCAGGCAATGAGCTGATTCACTTAGTAACAATTTTACACTTTGAAGCTGATTCCGTCTATAAACAGCTAACAAGTTTATTTGTATCAGTTGCTCCATAGAGTGACCAATTGTCCTAGATTGCCTGAGTCTGAGGGATGACCCAGAATACATGACATTCAGTGCTAAAATCAGGACAGTCCTGGGCAAACTGGAATGACTGATCACCATAGTTGCTGCTTGTTTTTTTAAAAAAAAAAAAAAATTCAGCATTACACCTGAGATGGTCTTAGTACCAGGACATAGGTGCATTTATTTGGCATCCCAGAAAGCACAATTGAAGAAATGGGGAAAGTGATGAAAGGAAAACAGAAAAATCAATAAAATATATTTAATAAACAGATTGCTGCTATGGGCAACAAGGACTGGATCCAGTGTACTCTCTGAGAAAGTGTTGAAATATGTCCCAGAAACATCTCCTTCCTCTACCATCCATATCGATTTCCTTCACCCTCATCCAACACATCTTCTAGTCCAGATTTCTTGCCTGATGGATTGACCTAGAACTTCATTCCTGAGGGGTGAGAGCTCTTGGTTACCTGTCATGGGGTAGATACTGCAACTGTTACTTTAATGTTATCAGTAGGCAGAAAGCACTCTGGCTGGTAACTGGAGTTGATTACTCCCTTGAAAGTACTGAACTTAAAAGTAATTCCTTCTTTGACAATGTCTTCCAATAGGAAGAACCTAACTAAAATTATCAGTCATCATATTTTAAGATAAGGACAACCCCTCCTGTGTTTGCTGTAGAAATGCTTCCTCCCAATCACAGACCAAGACTCCTAAACCCACAGAGCCTAAAGTTGCCAGGAGAGTAAATACCCAGAATATGAAAGACCCATAGGAGAGAACACAGTGTGTTTGGATTTCTGTGTCTCATATCAATGGCTACCAGAGGGATTATAAAAGACCCAACCTTCTTTTATACCTTGGTTCCTAAACATGTGTATTCTGGACACAATACCATATAATGGCTGATAGTCAACATTATATGTTCCAACCTGGAGGACAATGCCCCATTTCTCCACAGCATGACCAAGCTAGTACTGTTTCTGGCCCATTACAGCCATTCCAATGTTCTATCAGTCTATCAGCATTCAGATGACTTGATTACTGACAAGCCTAGCAAATCCTGAAATAATATGCATATTAACTCATTGCCTTGGCTATAAAATAGGTCTTTTGGTCCAAAACAATACTGTTTGCAATTCCCTGTCAGCAAATTCCATGTCATTATCTCACATAGTGGTGTTGGCAAGTGGACACGAACAGGGAAGGCAAACCTATATTTTGGAAATGTATCAATCCAAGTATGGATGAATTCTGCCTCATTGTGCATGGAAAATGTCTGATATAATCATTTTCCAGTAAGTGACTAGTTTATCTATGTGAGAAGTGGTACCATATCAAGGGCTTGGTGCCAGTCTCTGCTAAGGACATGCCTGTCATTCAAATTCAAGAGTAGCTATATCTGTATTGTTGGGCCTATGCATAGGCCCATAATTGCCACCATGTTTACTGGGCTCCTGGGACTTGTGGAAGAACACGGCCATTCCATACTGTCCATACTGCCTAATCTCCAATATTCTAAATTTTGCTCCTTACAGGGCCTTTACCAACTAATCAACTCATTGGCATCTGCCTAAGGATAAGTATATATCCTTACCTAAGACTGCTTTTATCTCGATGAAAAGAAGATAACTAAGTGCCATTTGAAGTTCTGCACAAAAGGATGGCTTCTTTTCAACATTGTCTTTCAGGGCCACCTTTGAGTGGGGCTGTAGCTCACATTCCACTCACACTAACATACCCACCCAAACTCATCTATGAATCAGGATCAAATTTTTCATCTCCTATCAGACGGGAACTCATGAGTCCATAGATGTAAACTGAAGTAAGAAAGTCAGGGCAATGGAAGTGAGTGACATGGGGCCTTGGATATCTATACATTTGACTTATTTTGCTCTCTGGACCCCTCAATTGCAAACCCAAATGTGAAATATGATGAATATATATATATATATCTCATATAATGATATATTATTATATATTTACACTCACCTAGGTTTATGATTTGGATGGTATGATATACATATTTTCAGTTCCAGTAAATCTGACAATACTCATGATAGGCAGCTCCAGTCACACAATCCTTTCATAGGCCATGGTCTTATAATCTAAACTAGGATCCAATGTCATGTCAGCAGTATCTTTCCAAACCCAGGGTACTTTACTGCAATTCTACTATACTATTGAGGCTTTTCATAGACTGTATATAGCTTCCTTCTATACCACTAGTTACTCTTGTACAATTGTATTTGCCAAGTCAAATGACTCAAGTGACAGAAAAACTTGCAACACAGCCTGGACCATGTGCAGAGACCACTTGGCTCTAGAACCTATCAAAACTTGACTTCCAAGTCACCTAATAAATGGGTCAATAAAATGTTATCAAGATGCAGTACTTCCAAGATGCAAAGAACCCCACCATGTGTTGTATAATTTTGTTTTTAGTGGTGGGAGGTGCAAGGTGCATTACTCGTCTTTTATTTTACAAGGGTTGCCCCAGTATGACCTAAATATTTGGGCTCCTGAAATCTTCACTGATGTGGGAGGATTGGTAAACCCCCAAAATGTACCCATTTAATTCATAATCCTGGCTTCTGCACAAATCATGTAGATCATGACAATTAATAGTGGAATATTGTAAACTTTACCAAATAGATTCCCCAACTATAACAGCTATGCTGGATGTGACATCCTTTCTAGAACAGATTAACACATTCTATAGCACGTGGTATGTGACTACTGATGTGGCAAATGTTCTCTTTTCAATGTCCATCAGGAAAGAGGCTCAAAAGAATTTCATATGGACCTGGGAAATAGAGCAGTTTACTTTCACTACCTTATCCCAGGGCATACTTGAGGGTGGCATCAGTGTCTGCCATTCCACACCAGAAGTAGCACTGTTTCTAATTTACTCTCTTGTCTATTTGGGCACTTTGGGGAATTTCATTTGGCTGCTCTGACCATTATTATACATCAGCAGAATGTATTCTCTTTTTATATACGTATTCAATTTGCTAAATTTGTGTTAAGAATATTTGCATATGTGTGTATATGTGAGAGATATTGGTTGATAATTTCCTTTTCTTGTTATAATGCTGGCATCATAGAATTAGTGGGGAATTAGACATTCTCCTTCATTTTTTCTTGAAGGGTTTGTGTATAATTGGTACTATTTCTTCCTTAAATATTTGATAAAATTCACCAGTGAAGCCATCTAGGCCTGGAGTAACTTTGTGACAAATATTTAATTAAAAGTTAAATTTCTTTAATTGATGTAGTGCTGTTCAAGTTACCTATATGTGGTTTTTCTTTTCTTTTTTCTTTTTCTGCTTTATTGGTGTATAATTGACATACAATAAACTGCGCTGTATTTATAGTATAAAATTTGAAAGTTTTGACATAAGCATATATCCACAAAACTATCACAACAATCAAGACAGTTAATATATCCATCACCTCCAAGATTGCCTTATCCCACTTTGCAATCCCTTCCCACCTCTCTTCTCCATACCCCTCTTGGCAACTACTGATCTACTTTCTGTCACTACAGATTAGTTTGCCTTTCCTAAAATTTTATGAAAATACAATCATACAGTATGTATTATATTTTGTCTGACTTTTTTCTTTGAGAATAATTATTCTGAGTTTCATAAAAGTTGTGTGTATCAATATTTTATTTCTTTTATTACTGAGTAATATTCTGTTGACTATTCACCTATTCATTATTTCCATTATGGGTTTATTTCTATTTGGGTTTATTACAAATATACCTTGAAAACACCATGCTTAGTGAAATAAGAAGATACATAAGGACAAATATTTTATGTATTCACTTATTTGAAATATCTAGAATAAGTAAATTTGTATAGACAGAAAGTAGATTAAAGGTTACTGTGGAGAGGGGAGAATGAAGAGTTTTTGCTTCACGGGTGCAGTTTCTGTTTGCAGTGATGAAAAAGTCTTAGTAATAGATGGTGGTGATGGTAGCACTACATTGTGAATGTAATAAAAACCACTGAATTGTAAGCATAAAAATGGTTAAAATGGAAAATTATGTTAGATATGTATTACCAGAATATGAATGAATGAATGGATAAATAAATATTTATACTGAAATATAAATAGAATAAATTGGTATGAGCACGTGTAAGAAAATGTTTGAATGGATGTATGTTTTTATTTCCAGTGGGCAAATACCAAAAAGTAGAATAGCTAAATTATATGATAAGTATATGATCAACATTTTAAGAAATTGTCAAAGTATTTTTCAAAATTGTTGCACCATTTTTCATCACCACCAGCAGTATATGAGAGTTTGTATTCCTCCACATTATCACTTAGTATGGTTACTCTCTTTAATATTAACATTCTGCCATATGTGTAGTGATCTCTGTGGTTTTAGTTTGTATTTCAAATTATGTTAAACATCTGGTCATGTGTCTGTGTACCATCAGTATATCTCCTCTTGGGTAGCATCTGTTCAAATCTTTTGTTCATTTTAAAATTTGAGTTGTTTTCTTGTTACTGAATCTTTGAGAGCTCTTTATAATTTGGGGGTACAAGTCCTTTATCAGAGAAATGATTTGCAAATATTTTCCCCATCTTTAGCTTGCATCTTCCCTTAAGAGTGTCTTTCAAAAAAACATGATGAAGTCCAATTTGATAAAGTCCAATTTTCAATATTTTCTTTAATGAGTAGTGCTATTAGTATATTTGAATAAATTTTTGCCTAACAAGATCACAAAGATTTTCACATATATTTTCATGTAGAAATTGTATCATTTTAGATTTTATACTTGTGTGTATTATCCATTTTGAGTTAAGTTTTTTATTCAGTGCAAACTTTGGCTAGAAGTCCATTTAGTTAAATATGGAAATTCAACTATTCTAGCATCATTTGTTAAAAGACTATTTTCTCCACAGAATTATCTTTGCTCCTTTAAAGGAAAAACAGTTGTCCAGACATGTGTGGATCTATATCTGAACTTTATTCTGTTCCATTGATTCATTTATCTTTTTTTTTTTTAGTTTTCTTTTTTTAATTAATTTTTTTATTTTTAAAGAAGCTTTAGATTACATAACTATTACATAAAAAATAAAGGGGATTCCCGTATGCCCCACTCCCTTCCTTTCCCACACTTTCCCACATCAACAACCCTCATTAGTGTGGTACATTTGTATGATTGATGAATACCTGTTGAAGCATTGCTGCTAACTATGGATTACAGTTTACATTATAGTTTGCACTCTGTCCTGCACAATTTTGTAGGTTATGACAAAATATACAATGGCCTGTATCCATCACTGCAGTGTCATTCAGGACAATGCCAATGTCCTGAAAATGGCCCCATATTACACCTATTCTTCCCTCTCCCATTCCTCAGAACCTCTGGTGGCCACTGCCTTTCTGTCAATGATAAGAGTTTTTCCATTACTAGAATAATAATAAGTCTATAGAAGAAAAATAATAAGTCTACTTTAGTCCATTGTTCATTCCCCAATCTTGAGGATTTGGGGATGGTGATGCCCACTCTGCTTCTAATTGAGAGGGAGCTGAGATCCCATGGGGCAGATGGATGGAACTATCTTGTTTGCAGTTGCAGACACTCTCTGTTCCTTGGGATGGGTATTATCTATCATCATCTCCTTGTTAGTTGTCCTGGGTGAGTCCAGTGAACTGGAAAGGAGGTCCTGCAACTCTGATGAAATTCAGGGCTCAACTGGCACATGGACGGATCAAAGATTTAAGTTTCTGGGACATATATTTATCAAGTATACTGCTCATTATAGGTTCAAGTAAGAAGGGCAGAAGAGCCAAGTGTAGAGAACTTATAAATGAGTCTAGCTCTGTTACAACGGGGAGCATAAATCCCAAAGTAAGGCCCACTGACAGGGTGCCAAATTTCTGAGCTGTCTTCCCTGCTTATAGTTTTTGGATGTCTCTAGAGACCTCAGGAGCAGCTCTGTTTGAGGCACAATTTGCTGTGGCAGTCGATGAGATCCTGCTGAGACTTTCATATGCATAACTCTGGAATGAACTCCGGACTCACTTTGAAGTCTCTTAGCCATAAAAACTCATTTGTATTTAATATTTCCCCATTTTGGTCAAGATCTTTTTCCAAATTCATCACTAGTTGGCACTTTGTAATAATGCTTCAGTGCCAGGGAGTCATGTCCCATGCCAGGGTAAGGTAGTGGGTTTATATGCTGAGTTTGGCTTAGAAGGAAGCCACACCTGAGCAACAAGGAAGCTTTCAGGAGGTAACTCTTAGGCAGTATATAATACTAGGCTAAGTTTCAATTTCATAAGAAGAGTTTCATAAGAACAATTATCAATATCAAGGGCCTGGCGTAATAGTCTGTCTTCCTTCACTAGTCACTGCCCTTGCACTTGAGGGATTCTGACTCTCTTATTACAGAATGAAGCAGAACTCCCCAGGATGGGAATTCTTTCGGTTATTGTATGGATCTCGATCCACAGAGACAATGCCCTATGAACACTTGAACATATTCATATGCCTTAGAGGCATGCCCCAGGTGCAACCCTTCCCATGTATCCCCCCATCACTGACATCCTGCACCAGTGATCTTCCCCTGCCACTGTTGTGACCCTTCTATGATCCAAAACCTCTCCAAAAATGAAGCCAACAAAATACAAAAATAAAATTTTTAAAAAGGGAATAATAATTTAAAAAATAACCAATAAAATACAAAAAAATTTAAATTGAAACAAAAATTTTTAAAAATTTTTTTTAGACATTTTGTCTTTCGTCACTGTAAGATCTATTGTCTTGTATGTACAGTGACATTTCCTCCATGTATTCCCCCAATGTCTTATTTTCTTACATTTTCTCCCCCAAAGAAGCTTTCGGATAAAGACACATAGAGAATATAGGGGATTCACATATACCCAATGCCTTCCCCCTTTTCCCCTCTCCCCTATTAATAGCATTTTCATGTGGATGACACATTTGTTAGAATTGATGTACAAATACTGAAGCATTGCTACTAACCATGGTCAAGGATTTACATTATGGTTTACATTTTGGATCATATACTTTCATAGGTTTTGACGAAACTTGAAGTGGCCTAAATTCATTATTGCAATATCATGGTGAACAATTCTAATGGCCAATTCTGAGGATTCTGGGATAGTGATGCCTATTCCACCTCTAATTAAGAGGGGGCTTAGATCCCATGGGGCAGATGGATGGAACTATCTTGCTTGCAGTTGCAGACTCTGTTCCTTGGATTGGCCGTTGTCCATCATAATCTCCTTGTTAGTTGTCCTGGATGAGTCCAATGAACTGGAGAGTAGGTGTTGAAACTCTGTTGAGATTCAGGGTCCAGTTGGCACATGGACAGTCCAAAGATTTAAGTCTCTTGGACACACACCTATGAATTCTAGTACTAACTATACATTCAAATAGAAGGGGCAGAGAGCCATGTGTAGGGAAACCAAAACTGGGTCCAAATCTGTCACACTGGGGAGCATAAATTCCAAAGTAGGGCCCACTGGCAAAGCACCAAACTCCTGAGCTGTCTGCCCTGCCTATAGTGTCTGGATGTCTCCAGAGCCCTCAGGAACCACACTTTTTGAGGCAATATTTACTTTGGCAGTCAATGAGATCCTGCTGACATGTATAAGCATAACCTCTGGAATGACCACCTGAATCATTTTGAAGTCTCTTAGCCATATAAACTCATTTGTCTTTACCCTTTCCCCTTTTTGGTAAAGGTCTCTTTCCAGTTGCATTGCTAGTTGGTGTTTGGTAGTAATCCCTTAGTGCCAGGGAGGCTCATTACCAGGAGTCATGTCGCATGCTAGGGGGAAGAGAATGCATTTATATTTATATTTATATTTATATATTTTTATATATAGGCTTAGAGAGAAGCCACGTTTGAGCAACAAGGAGGATCTCAGGATGTAACTTTTAGGCACTTTATAATAGTAGACTAAGTTTCAATTTCAAAAGTCAAGGTTCATAAGTACAGTCATCAATATCAAGGGCCCATCAATGGTCCATCTTCCTTCAATAGTCACTGCCCCTGTACAGAGGAGATTCTTGCTGTCCTATTAGAGAATGTGGCAGAGCTCTCCAGGATGGGAATTTGATATTCTTTCAGTTATTGTGTGAATCTCCACCCACTGTGACAATGCCCCATGAACACTTGAACACCTATAAGGCATATGCCTTATAGGTATGCCCCAGGTGAAACTTCTCCCATGCGTCTCCCATCACTGACACCCCACACCAATGATCCTCCTGTGCCACAGTTGTAGCACTTCTGTGATGCAAAACTTCTTCAAAAATGAAGCCCACAAAATAACCAAATACAATTAATAAGAAAATGAAATAATAACGATAGTTTTAAAATAACAAATAAAATACAAAATTTGTTAAATGTGAAATAATAAAAAATAATTTTAAAAATATAACATTAAAGAAAAAAACTTGACATTATTTTTTTCATCACTGTAAGATCTGTTGTCTTGTATGTGCAGTGACATTTTCTTCCATTTATTCCCCCAGAGTCTTATTTTTCATTTTGTCTTCAAAGAAGCTTTAGGTTACAAAAAAATCATATACAGAATATAGGGGATTCCCATATACCCAACATCCTCCCTCTTTTCCTCTTTCCCTATTAATAACATTTGACATGTGGATGGTACATTTATTACAACAGATGTACAAATACTGAAACATTGTTACTAACCATGGTCAATGATTTACATTATGGTTTACATTTTGGACCATGCACTTTTATAAATTTTGATGAAATTTAAAATGGCCTGTATCCATCATTACAAGATTATGTAGAACAATTCCATCACCCCCAAAAATGCCCCATGTTCCATCTAATCTATTCCTCCATCCCCCTTCCTTCGGAACCCATGGCAACCACTAAGCTTCATTCCTTGAAAAACAAGATTCATAATTACTTTCAACAATAATATTGTGTAGTTTTCTGTGTCCAATTCCTTTACATCTTCAGTTGTTTATTCCTAAGTATTTTATTCTTTTAGTTACTATTGTAAATGGAATTTTTTTCTTGTATTCCTCCCAGATTGCTCATTATTGGTGTACAGAAATGCTACTGATTTTTGTACATTAATCTTATATCCTGTTACTTTACTGAATCCATTTGTCAGCTCTAGAAGCTTTGTTGTAGACTTCTCAATGCTTTCTACATATAGGATCAGGTCATCTGCAAATACTGAAATTTTTACTTCTTCCTTTCTAATTTTGAGGCCTCGTTTATCTTTTTCATGCCTAAGTGCTTGAACAAGTACTTCTAACAGAATATTAAATAAGAGCAGTGACAGTAAGCATTTTGGTCTTGTTCCAGACCTTAGAGGGAAAGCTTTACCCTTCCACCATTGAATATGATGTTAGCTGTGGGTTTTTCATAAATACCCTTTTTCATTTTTAGGAATTTTCCTTCTATTCCTATCTTTTGAAGTGTTTTTATCAGAGAAGGATGCTGTATTTGCTCAAATGCTTTTTCTGCATCAATAGAAATGATCAGGTGATTTTTTTCTTTTGATTTGTTAATATGGTGTATTACGTTGGTTGATTTTCTTACATGAACCATCCTTGCATACCAGGGATGAAACCCACTTGGTCAGAATGAATAATGCATTTGATGTGCTGTTGAATATAATTAGCAAATATTTTGTTGAAGATTTTAACATCTAGGTTCATTAGAGAGATTGGTCTATAGCTTTCCTTTTTTTCTGGCATCTTTATGTGGCTTTGGTATTAAGGTGATGTTGGCATCATAGAATGGGTTAGGCAATGTTCCTTCTGCTTCTATTTTTTTCTTGTTGTTGTTAGATTTTTAGCAGGATTTGTGTTAATTCTTTCCAGAATGATTGGTAGAATTCACCTGTGAAGCCATGTGGCCGTGGGCTCTTCTTAGTTGGGAGGCTTTTGATGACTGATTCAATCTTGTTACATGATTTGGTCTGTTGAGTTCCTCAATTTCTTCTATTTTCAGTGTAGGCTGCTTGTATGTTTCCACAATTTTGTCTATTTCATCTAAGTTATCCATCTTGTTGGTATAAAAGTTTTCAAAGTATCCTGTTATGATATTCTTTATTTCTGTGGATCAGTGGTGATATCTCCTTCATCATTTCTTATTTTATGCATTTCATATTTTTTTCTTTGTTAGTCTAGCTAAGGGTTTGTCAATTTTATTAATCTTCTCAAAGAACCAGGTTTCGGTTTTGCTTATTTTTTTCTAGTGTTTTATTATTTTCAATTTCATTTAGCTCTGCTCTAATCTTTGTTATTTTCTTTTTTCTACTTGCTTTAGGATTAGTTTGTTCTTTTTCTAATTCCTCCAGGTGTGCATTTAGGTCTTTGATTTTAGCTCTTTCTTCTTTTTCAATACAGGAATTTATGACTATAAATTTCTCTCTCAGCACTGCTTTTCCTTTATCCTATAGGTTTTGATACATTGTGTTGTTTAACTTCCATATACACTTTGATACAGTGTGTTGTTTAACTTCCATATATTTGTGCCTTACCTGGTTGCCTGCCCGTTACTGATTTCCAGGCTCATCCCATTGTGGTCAAAGAAATTACTGTGTATACTTTCAATCTTTCTGAATTCATTGAGAGTTGTTCTGTGGCCTAGCATGTGGTCTAGCCTGGAAAAAGATCCATATGCCCTTGAAAAGAATGTGTATCTCACTCTATTTGGGTGTCATGTTCTATATGTGTCTATTAGGTCTGCTTCCTCTAATGTATTATTCAAGGTCTCTGTTTCTTTATTGATCTTCTGTCAAGATGTTCTGTCTAATACTGATAATGGTGTATTAAAGTCCCCCAATAATATTGAAGAAGCATTTATTTCTCCACTAGCTTTTCCAATGTTTGCCTAACGTATTTTCAGGCACCCTTGTTAGGGGCATAAATGTTTGTGATTGCTCTTTCTTCTTGACAGATTATCCTTTTTAGTAATCTATAGTGTCTTTCTTTGTTTCTTACAATAGTTTTGTTTTAAAGTCTATTTTATCTGATATTAGTATAGCTACTCCTGCCCTTTTTTGGTTATGTTTGCATGTAAAAATGCTTTCCAACAATTCACTTGCAACCTCCTTCTGTCCCTAGGTCTAAGGTGAGTTGCTTATAGACAGCATATAGATGGGTCATATTTCCTTATCCATTCTGCCAATCTGTGTCTCTTGATTGGAGTGTTTAATCCATTAACATTCAATGTTATTACTGTCAAGGAATTACTTACATTAGCCATATCTTCTTTAGGTTCATATATGTCATATGATGTTTTTATTTATCTTTTTATATTTTTATTCTTATCAAAAATCTTCATTCCTACAGTCTCTTCCAAACCTCTCTCTCCTGTTTTTTACTGTCAACCTGCAGAACTCCCTTTAGTATTTCTTGAAAGGCAGGTTTCTTTTGACAAACTCTCTGAATTTCTGTTTATCTGTGAATCTTTTGAACTCCCTCTTATTTTTGGATGCCAGCTTTGCTGGATACAGAATACTTTGCTGACAGTTTTTTTCTTTTAGCACCTTAATTATAGCATCCCATTACCTTCTCACCTGCATGGTTTCAGATAGGAAATCAGCACTTAATCTTATTGAGCTTCCCTTATATTTAATGAATCTCTTTTCTCTTGCTGCCTTCAGCATTCTCTCTTTGTCTTGAGCATTGGACAATCTGATCAGTATATGTCTCGGGGTAGGCCTAGTAGGATTTATACTATTTGGGGTGCATTGCACTTCCTGGACATGTACATCCATGTCCCTCAGAAG
This sequence comes from Cabassous unicinctus, assembly GCA_029593785.1. Lineage (NCBI taxonomy): Eukaryota > Metazoa > Chordata > Mammalia > Cingulata > Chlamyphoridae > Cabassous > Cabassous unicinctus. The sequence continues at coordinate 4,977 of JAQZBX010006732.1, read as the reverse complement.
AGTTGGAAATATTCAGCCATTATTTCCTCCAACACTCCTTCTGCCCACTTTCCCTTCTCTTCTGCCTCTGGGATGCCTATAATGCATATGTTTGCATGTTTAATGTTGTCATTCAATGCAAAATACTTGCTAGATCTTGTCTATCTTTTTATCTATCTCTTCCACTATCTGTCGGATTTCAGATGTACTGTCTTCAACATCAGTGATTCTTTTCTTTGCCTGTTCAAGTCATCTGTTATGTGCTTCCAGTGTATTTTTTATTTCTTGCATTGTGCCATTCACCACCATCAGATCCATTATCTTTTTATGCATGTTTACAATTTCTTTGGTATTTTCCCCCTGTATTAGTCAGTGTTCTCTTGGGAAACAGAATCAGCAGGAGATATCTGGCAATAATATGAGATTTTATAAGAGTCACTCATGTTACTGTGGGGATGCCCAAGTCCAGGTTCCGCAGGCAGGCTGCAAGCCAGGGGCTCCGATGAAAGTTCAATGAAAGGTCCTTGATAAGTTTCTGGGAGAAGTTGGCTGTCCAAAGATGAGTTGGGAAATTTTCTCTGAATGTTGAGAAATGCCCCTTTTAAGGAATTCAACTGATTGGATAAAAGCGTCACTCATTGCTGATGCAATCTCCCTGATTGATGCAGATGTAATTAGCCATCCATGCAGTAAACTCACTGTTGATCAAAGTCCATAAATGCTCTTGTATTACAATTAGCCCAGTGCTTGCTGGACCTAACACCTGGGCACAATTACCTGGCCGAGTTGACACATTAGCCTAACCATCACACCCCCAGTGTCTTCTTAATATCCTTTATCTCTTCCTTCACTTCAATAAGTTGATTCCTGATATTTGTTCAGACATCCTGATTAGTTATCCATGTGCTGCATCTCCTTCTGTTTTTCAGGTTTTTTTGTTAGACTGGGCAGTATTTTCCTGTTTCTTAGCATGACGTGTAAATTTTTCTTGGTGTCTAGGCATCTGTTTATCTTTATCGGCTTATTAGGTTGGTTAGCTTCTCTTTCTACTCTAGAGTTTTATATTGATGTTTTATGTGTGTGGTAATGTTCATTTTTGACACTTGGTCCTCTTATTCTATATCCTTGCAGTTGTCTTTGTTCCTGGAAAATATATTAGGACCAGAGAAAAGGAAAAAGATAAGAGAAAAGAGTAATAGTAAGAATAGTTTAAAAACAAAAAAAAGTAGAAGAGGACCCGTACAAGAGCTAAGAAAATAAATAAGTAATATGAGTAAAAATCATTAAAAAATTATAAAGGAATGCTCATAAAAACGTGTTATACAAAAAAATGGAACAAGCAATGTGGGCTCCATGGGCACTGAGGGGAGTGGGAAGGAGGAATAAAAGATATTGAAGAGGGGATATTTGGGGACAATGGAAGTGTTCTGCATGATCATACAATGATGGATGCAGGCCATGTTACCTTTCATCAAAAAAATTATAAAAGTCTATGTTCTAAAATGTAAATCATAATGTAAACCATTGACCATGGTTGGTAGCTATGTTTCAATATTTATACATCAGTTGTAACAAATGTACCATCCACATGTAAAAAGATTGTTAATAGGGAAGGGGGAATAGGGGGAAGATGTTGGGTATATGGGAGTCCCCTATATTCTGCATGTAACCTTACTGTGACCTAAAACTTCTTTGAAGACAATATTAAAAAAAATTAAGATACTGGGGAAGAAATGGAAGAAAATGTCACTGTACATACAGGACAACTGATATTACAGTGATGAAAGGAAAAACGTCAAAAAATAATCTATGTTATTTTTTAATGTTTTTCATTTTTTAATACCCCAGTCTTTTTTACTTTATTTTAGTTTTAGTTTCTCTAAATTATTATATATTTTATATGTTTACATTATGTTTATGTTTAACCCTATCATTATTATTTCATTTTCTTATTAAACTAATTTGGCAATATTCTTGGCTTCATTTTTGAAAAAGTCTTGAATTATAGAAGGGTTACAACTATGGCAGGGGAGGATCAATGGGGTGGGGTGTCAGTGATGGGGGATATATGGGAGGAAGTTCACCTGGGCATACATATAAAGTATATAAATATGTTCAAATGTTCATGGAGCATTGCCACAGTGGGTGGAGATTCACATAACAACTGAAAGATTATTGAATTCCCATCCTGGGGAGCTCTGTTACATTCTCTAATAGAACAGCAACAATCCCCCAAGTGCAGGGGCAATGACTAGTGAAGAAGGATGGTCCATTGACGGACTGTTGATGTTGACAACCATGCTTGCAAGCCTTTTGCTCTTGAATTTGCAACTTAGCCTAGTGTTGGAGAATGTCTAAAAGTTGCCTCCTGAGAGCCTCCTTGTAGCTCAAATGTGACCTCTCTCTAAGCCAAACTCAGCATATAAATGCATTACCTCCCTGCCAGCATGGAACATGACTTCCAGGGATGAGTCTCCCTGGCACCAAGAGATTACTACCAAGCACCAGCTGGTGATACAACTAGAAAAAGACCTTGAATAAAAGGGGGGAAAGGTAAAGACAAATGAGAGTATATGGCTAAGAGACTTCAAAGTGAGTCGGGAGGTCATCAGAGAGGTAATGCTTATGCATGTCTCAACAGGATCTCGTAGACGGCCAAGGTAGATACTACCCCAAATAGTGGGGATCCTGAGGGCTCTGGAGACACCCAGGACCTGTGGTCATGGCAGATAGCTCTGGAGTTTGGTGCCTTGCCAGTGGCCCTACTTTGGAGTTTGTGCTCCCGAGTGTGACAGAGTTGGACTCAGATGTGACTTCTCTACACATGCCTCTTCTGTCCCTTTTATTTGAACCTATAGTTGGTACTGCAGTTGGTAGGTGTACGTCCAAGAGACTTTAATCTCTGGGCTGACCATGTGCCAGCTGGGCCCTGAAATTCAACAGAGTTTCTCTCCAGTTCATTGGACTCACCCAGGACAACTAACAAGGAAATGATGATGGACAATGACCATCCCAAGGAACCGAGAGAGTCTACAACTGCAAGCAAGAGAGTTCCATCCATCTGTCCCATGGGATCAAAGCCTCCTCTCAATTAGAGGGGGAGTGAACAACACCATCCCAAAATCCTCAGGATTGGGGAATGAACTATGGACTAAAGTAGACTTACTGGTATTCTACTATAGACTTATTGTGATTCTAACAATGGAAGAAACTGTATCATTCATGTGGAGGCAGTGACTACTAGAGGTTCTGAGGGCAGGGAAAGGGAAACACAGGTGAAATTTGGGGGCATTTTGGGGACATGGGAATTTTCCTGAATGACATTACAACGACAGATACAAGCCATTACTTATCTTGCCGTAACCTACAAAATTGTGCTGGAGAGAGTGTAAACTACAATGTAAACTATAATCCATGCTTAGTGGCAGTGGTCTAAAATGTTTTCATCAATTGTAATGAATGTACCACACTAATGAAAGATGTTGCTAATGTGGGAAATGTGGAAGGTGTAGGAAGCAGGGCATATGGGAATCCCCTATATTTTTATGTAACATTTACGTAATCTAAATACCTTTTTAAAAACATATATATTAAAAATAATAATAATAAGGAAAAAAAAGAAACAAAATAGAGAAAAAAATAGAATGAATTATAAGACCAGAAAGATGAGAAGAGAGAAAAGGAAAAAAAAATAAAAAAGAAGAGGTGGAATGAAAGAAAAGCAACATAAGACAGAGATAGAAAAATGAAGGGAAGAAAAAAAAATAAAGTAGGTAGAAAAAATAAGTAAAAGGAAAAAGGAAACAAAGACAACAAACAAGAAGCAAAACAATAACAATAGCAGCATCAACAAAAAAACAACCCAGGGAAAACAGCCTTCCCTCTTAGGCCCCTATGTTGCTTCTCAGGCTGCTGGAACTCATCAATCAATCACCCTGCAGCCTGTCCTCCACAGGTGATTTATCCAGTTTTAGCAAAATAAAGAAAGAGAGAGAGAGAAAAAAAAAGAATGGATAAAAATAACAAATAACAGACCCAAGACCTAAAGCAAGAAAGAAAAATCTATCTATATGTTCCCTGCTGAATGCTTGATAACCAGGTGGAGTCCCTTCTCTTAGAAGGTCCCAGGAATTGAACCAGTGATCTTGTACATGCAATGCAGGGATTTCCCCACTGAGCTACAGCAGCCCCACAGATTAAGTAGGCTTCTGAAAGCTTATCTGGGTCTTCCTGCCCCAATTCTCTCAGGTTAGTTGGGCTTCTAACAGTTTGCCAGAGCCACACTGGTTAAGCGCCTGTCTCCATCTCCTTACTTACTAGTTCCTGTCTTTCCCAGGGCTGCTAGGTGTGACTGCCTGCTTTAGCAGATCCCCCTCCCCTCTTCCTAGGTCCACTTCAGTGCTGGTTGGGGTCTTCTTTGAGATCCAAAGGGGGCTCAGGTGGCCAAACTCACTGAAAAAAAACCACTCTTCACACTCTGCCAGACCCCTCTTCCTCCCAGGGAAAGTTCCCTCCCACACAGTTGGCTGCTATGAGCCAGGGGTCTTACTGAGGTTAATTGTCTTGAGGGTGGGATATATGTGCCATTTCCAGCCACAGGGATGAGTAGCTCATGGTTTTCCTTTGGCTTTTTTATCTGTCTTACTCCCTCCTGGATAATGTGCAACACCTTCCTGTTCTATAGAACTCCAAAGAAGCTCCCTTGGGTAGGTTTTTGCCCTTTCTCCACTGTTTTTAAGAGACAGAGGGAAGCGGGTGTGGCTCAATCAATAGAGCTCCCGTTTACCATATGGGAGGTCCCGGGTTCGCTTCCCAGAGCCTCCTTGTGAGGGCAGGCCGGCCCGCGCAGTACGGTGGGCTGATGCAGCAAGACCTCATAGCAAGGGGGAGATAAGCAGACACAGAAAAAACACACAGCAAACACAAGCAGCAAGGGGGCGATAAATAAATAAATAAATAAATCTTAAAAAAAAAAAAAAAAAAAAAAAAAAAAAAAAA